>NWSH02000006.1:5654757-5670733 GCA_002382865.2 Heliothis virescens | reverse complement strand
CCCATCCACGGACCGACCGCGCCAAGCGTTGCTTAACCTTATGATCGATCGATCCGCGCGGCTTTGACTTAGCCACGAGCTCTTCCTATCGCTACATGCTGTTCACAATTATCTTCTCAGAGCTAATATGCAGACTGGAGAAGTGAAGAATAAAATTTAATACATTTGCAAAATTTGTTGAAATTGACTAGATGCAGAATAGTATGCAGTATTTTAACTCTGTGGGTCAACATAAATATTGCCTATCACCAGGTTATTTTTCTCGAACAATTAATAACACAAAGTGATCAATGTCCGCGGTCTTTGTGCCCATTAGATAAAATATTAGACTTCACAATAATAATTGACCTATGCGTCATATCGATCGAAGTGCACACACTGGTGACCTTTGCTCTTCCATTCAGAAATGCCCATGACGAAATATCGTAGTAGTTTCCCCATATATTAGTCCACTAACATCCCATCACAATAGTCCAAATAGTTTATTCCATAGTTAGCAATAGTTTAGCACAGAACCGGGACTTGGCTACTTTTGTTATGTACAGGAATAATCGCTGGTTTTGTGTCACCGTTTCATTAAAGTTGTCTCAATAGGGCTTCGGCGTGTTGGCTTCGGCTCTACGTTCGCCTTCCAAAAATTCGTAAAAACTATATAGTCCCGTGGTCTGGTTGCAGACATATAAAATAATAATATATTTATTTATTCAGATTCAGATAACTAAGATCCAGCCACCTCTTTAGAAATTGTCTCAGGTAGACACGGAGCAGTAAATATAGCCCTAATCATCAGTCAAAGGCATTAAACACCTGTCGCAGTAATCCTTTCGACGATATGAGGAATTCTAGATAGCGAAACATCGACTATCTACTTTAAAATACTACTAACAAGCGCCAACAAATGCATTCTGCAAGATATACTGAGATCAAGAAGTCAACAAGTCAATCATCAAGCTATAGTGGGTAGTGTAATGATAAAATTATGGGTTAAATGTCTAATAGATACCTATTTACAAAACTGGTTAGCTTATCACTTGTAGACAAAACCATAATTTACATTTTAATCACCAAATATGTTTACTATGTTCGTATCAACGAGCTGATAATTTTGCACACTGATCAAATTCTGGCAACGAGGCATTTTGCACAAAACACTCAACATAATGTTTGCGTTAGATAACTTTTGTTACTACGTGGAAAATCGATTTTTGTAATATGGCCTCTGAGAATGTCTAGTATGTATTGTTCTATCTTATACCTCGCGTCCAATACCATCTATTCATCAGAATATTCCCTTTCTGTAGTGTTAACAAGGTTATTAACTATCTAGTAGCAAACCTAACGATAGCAGTGCAGTATTCAATATTACCGCTCTGAACTCGTTCAATGATAAACACATAAATCATACAATCAGATAAACGATGCAATTTCCTCCGCGCGAGTTGATTAAACGGAAAAGTTTTTTTCTTTGTATGCCTGTTAAATCTGCAATAGACTTGCATGCCAGAAAAACGGGGTAAGTAGGTATTATTACCTCTAAAATATTGAAAACAGTAAAAGTAAGTCACATCATACGTATTTATAGATGCTTGTTACTTAATTAGCAACGAACCTTGAAATAGCTATAAGTCACTGCCCCCAGTAATTAGCCAACACGAATATCCGCATTTCTAGATATAGGTAAGTATTACGTCCAACAATGAATTTTTAATTCAGGCATAGATATGATTATTCAAACTAAAATATCTCATTAAACTTTATAACAAGAACCGGTGTTTGCCGCATTCGCTATGCGGCAATGAGCATTCCTAAGTTTGGCATTGTACACTCTAAAAAATACAGCAGCGAAACTAACTTACCGTAACAAGTAGTAATAAGGTCAGCCACGCCGCACGACTCGAAGAAAGTGCTAAGTTTGCTGCCAGGGTAGAACACATCGACGAACTTGATCATTTCCATCAGACCCAGACGAATGACCGCCGCCTTTGTGTTATCGCCGAAACCAAGGCCGTCTACGAAACCAGCTCCCACGGCTACAATGTTCTACGGATAAAATTTTATTCATAATTTTTTGAGTAAATAAATATACTAATTGAACTTATGTATGTTAAAATGTTTTAATTTCATGTTTCCCGTACCTTCAGAGCTCCACAAATTTCCACAGCGTCCTCGTCATCAACGACGACTACTCTGAAGTATTCAGTCTGAATGATGTCCCGCATCATTGGCGCCAGCATGACATCCCGGCAACCAATTGTGGTCTCACAGAATTTCTCATCAGCCACCTACGATAGACGGTGCTCTACATTATCATCAATTTATGTGGTAATTTCATCCTTACAGGATAATTTCTGATTTTACTCAATGTAGACTGTTTCCTGCGGTCTCACCCGCGTCTCAGGGAAACTTCTCCTCGGTCCCGGAAGATATAGCCTATGCTACTCGGGGATATTGTAGCTAACAAACAGTGAAAGCAGTTTTCAAAGCAGTTCAATAGTTACGAAGCCTGGGTACAGGCAAACAAAATAATGTTTTCTCTTTATTCAATTGGTATAGAATAGGTAGATAAAATCTTGTAGAGAAAATAAATTCATCTTAACTCAAATGGGCGGAAGAAGAGAAAAGCTAGGGTGGCGTTTATAGGTTAAGCCAATACATAAATTGTTTCTTTCTTCATAAGGAGGTCAAGGAGCTGGCCTCTATATAGCTGGAAGATGATGTCAAGAGTTGTATATTTAGGTAGGTAGGTACATACATACCTACCACATACTTAATCACGAACAAAGCTGAATCTAGTTATGTACTTATCTAAATGTAATGTCATTAAAGTCGCGTTAATGGTCCGTTTGCAATCTGCGCTAAATTCAATATAATGATAGTGGAAATGCAATTACTATTGTTCGAAACATTTTCTTAGTGCGATGTAAATGTAACAATTTACGTTAACTACTACTACAGGCAGACTGCCAGAATCTTCGTTGCTAACTGATTTTGAGCACGTGATTGAGATACCTTCAGACTTTGCGACAACATCGACCATTTATCTCAGAAATATTTTATTAGTAACGCCAGTGACTAAACTTAGATATAACAAACTTTCTTTCAAAAGGCCAAAACTCTTTCAACACCTAATAAGCTGTTGAAGTTTTCAGATTATACATCTCTTGAAGTCTATGGACTATGTAGGTATAGCTTAAAGGGCTAGAAGTAGGTAAGGGCAATCCGTTAATTTTCAATATAAAACTGAATAGAGACATTATTCAGTAGCCGCTTTATTCGTTACTTTTATACAGTCGAATAAATAATAATTTACTACCTATTGAATTGCTAATCTGTCATAAATCTGCAAAAACCAATTTTACAACTTAAGATAACTTTGCATTTTTATCACGTTGTGTTCTGAACATTATTGTTTTTTATCAACCTGTTTCAAATTAGTCGCACGTAGCGATGAAATCGTGATATAAGTATTTTTTTATTATCAAACAAATGATTTTTAAAGTTTTCCTAGATCAGGCCTGAGAATGTGGCCAGCTATCGCTTGATTTTCAATATTTTGTACGGTGCCCTTCGATTCGATTTCGAAATGCCTTACTTACGACATTACTTTGGAAAGGTAAGGTATAAATCAAACGTTTTATAGTAGATGTGAGCCGTTAGCCAATAGGCCTACTCACCTCAGAAGCAATGTTTGCTCCCATTAAAACAGCGCATGGGATCTTAAGGCACCTTGTAATGATGTGTGATATTAGGTCAATACCACCTCCTTCCGCGATATCGAAGCCCTGGTAAAAATAGAATAGTTTAACATAACAACTTACTAGAATAATAAACAATTACGCAATAATCTTAAACACGTGTACCTTTATCAAGGAAAGCGCAGCTGCGGTTGGTTTTATTTTTCCTAAGAGCGTGGAGCAAATAGTTCTGACGAACTGGTGGGGAACTACGAAAATTAGAAGGTCGGCGTCCTTCGCAGCTTCCACTACGTCGGGGATTGCAACCTGTTCAAAACAATTCATTTTTAAGTCAGTGTGGCATATTGTGCATAAGTATTTCAAAATGTCTTATGATTACAAAATATCGTAAGAGAATTTTGTTACATATTAAGATTGTAACATTATGTTTTATTTCTATAATGACCATTTAAACTGCGGATTCGCGGTGTTTTGTATAGCTAATTTGATTCGCATCATCATCTGTCTAGCCTTTTCGTAACTACGTTGGGGTCGGCTTCCAGTCTAACCGGATGCAGCTGAGCACCAGTGTTTTACATGGAGCTTGCCTATCTGACCCCCATAACCAAACCCGATGCCCCTTGGTAAGACTAGTTGTCAGACTTTCTGGCATCTGCAACCTAGTAACGACTATCAAACTGAAATTACAGCCCACCAATCTATCGTGCCTTCAGAATCACGGAAGAACTCGTTATGGTGACCAATTGATCACCCGTCCACGGACCGATCGCGCGAAGCGTTGCTTAACTTTATGATACAATCGATCCGCGCGGCTTTGTCTAATTCCACGAGCTAATTCGCTTATATAATTGTGGGTCCTATCACACAACCGGATTGTAAGCGGCTGTAGGACGGAACGGGCGCGAAGTTAATACGCCTGTGTGCTTCATTTATCTACTTAATTACAAATAATAATCTTAATTGCGGTAATATTAAAGCCATGGTAAACTGATAGCTAAAGTAATTAAAGTGAAATTGTTTCAAAACAAATGGCATCTTTTGGGTGTTTCTCAGAGCGCTATGCTTTGTTTTTACTGTACAGACTGATAAAACATAATTACGTAAGAACTATCTTACAGATATTTATGAAGAGGACCACGAAATACTGCAACTGCAGAGATGCAGTTTTGATATTATTTAACGCAGTATGTTTGAAAACCATACGTGATGCTTTCTGCACTCTAAAGGCGCATTCCTATGAATTTTTCGACTCGCTAGTTAGGTAGGTATTTCCGAATTCTTACTGCATAGTTTTGTGAGTTCGAGAACCTAAACAAATCCGAGAAATACCGCCTAGTGATGCGAAATAGTCATCTATAATGTGGAAACCTCATTACCCAATAGCTACACGTTATTAACCTAATGAATGACCCTTGATGAACCCTATGCAGTATTTCTCCGGCGGCATTTTCATGATACTGCTTCTGTCGCAATATGTTATTATTAGACTACTTTACTATAGGTACAAAAGTCTTACTATATTCAACAGCTATTTTTCAGCCTATTTTGAGTAAATACATTTAGATTTTGTGTTATAAAATGGCCATAATTATGCCACCATAAAAACTGTCGAAGTATGCATTTTAATCTGGAAATTGCGACCCATAATTTGCACAAGCGAAGAATAGTATTTATTACAGTTACATAAAGAAATAGGTACATACAGATATGAGACACAGTTAATCAATTGCAAGGTCAAGAGAAACACTGCATGATCTTAATTGTGTACAGCAGCACATACTTTTGTTTTGACTATGTTATATAAGTAAGTAGCAAAGTGTTTGTTTGTTCATACTGTAGTATGAGCAGCACCAACATTACTTTAAAGAATATACTTGAGTCAAGAATATTATTCTAGATTCTACACTATTTTTATAGAACAATAGCTATCAGTGAATATTGCAAACAGTTGCAGAGACAATATTGCACTCTGTAAGGACAATATAAAAATACATTTTAAATGAGTGATATAATAAATGGTCATACTTTGATGTCTTAGCATTGAGGTTTTATTTATAGAAGTATTGAATGGAAAACTACAGTTATTAAATAGCATTGATATCTGTAAATGCATTGTTTTGTTTACACTGCATTTAGAGAAAACAGTGACTTACTAACTTAATATTTACATTAGAAAATATTTTAAATTTATATACTCCTATCAGCATTGATATCTGTAGTGTTGTGTAAGCTGCATTTAAAGAAAACAGTGACTTGATAAATGAATATTTACATAATATATATTTTTTTTTAACTCATACTGGTTATGATAAAGTTTTTTTTCTATTTTTGTTTTTTTCTTCACAATATGGTAATAAGCTAAATAAAATACATAATTTAAATCTTTTAAAATTCTAACAGAAAAATAAAAAATATGTTTCATCATCTAAAAGACTGACAGAAAATATTATTCTACTATCTAAAAGACAATTTAATTAGTATAAAATGTTCATTACCAAAGTAACCAAGAGAGGTTATGAGATAACATTGGCAATGAATTGCTTGTAGTCACCAAAATAGACTGTACATGTGCTATTCACATGGGCACTGTCAAGAACAAATACTACAAGCCAAACTTTTGTGTTTACAGGCAGCATTTAATTTAAAGGGAACTATTTCTATATATTTGTATGGTTATAAGTGGACCTACAGGATATGGTATACTGGTTCTTATAAGAATAGGTACAAAAACAGTAATAACTTACCACATTAGGAGGGAGTTTATGTCCAGGCAAATACTTGACATTTTCATGAGTCTCATTAATGATCTCTGTCAGTTTCTTTCCCTCAATCATCTCTTCATACACCCACATAGTAACTCTGTCTTCAAAGTTTGGGAGTCTTGCAGCATTTTTACCCACAATCTTAGCAATTGCTGATCCCCTGAATTTGTAAAACACACAAAGCAATGAATAAGTGGCATTGTTCAATTTAAATTCATATCATGCAGTTGCTGTCAATACAAACACTGTGATTAGGTTATAATGAATAAAGATAAAGTTGAGGGGTAAGAAGTTATCGTTTTTGTTGTTATGTCATCATATTGCTAAAGGACGGTCAGCACAACATTACTTCTCATGTCCGTACAAGCGATCGAATTACACATACGAAACTACTTTAAATGGTTAAATATGTATAAATATTCAAAAATCTTACCAGTTACCAGAGCCGATAATACACACTCTGTTTTTCAACGTTTTCTCGGCCATTATTACAATTTATTAAATTTATGTGAAACGTAAATAAAATGGTAGCAGACTACTCTTGATCCAAAAAAACTTGCGACCGATTCGCAACGAGTAGCGAGACTGACACTGGCAGACTGCACTACAGCGTGCCGTAACGTGTGACGTTATCAACTTATCAAAATCTATACGTTATCAGCAGAGAACTTTACACAGCTATTATCACCTCGGCCCTCGGCCAGTGAGGTCAATTTTCATCAATCATTTGACAATATATTTGACGTAACTTGTCATTTGTCAAGACGATTGACATTAACTTTCAAAACACAGGGTCTGTCAATGTCATGTCTTAGTACAGAAGGTTCAGTATATCTTGACCTAAAGTAAACTTGTTACGGAAAGTACAGTTTTGCAAGGAACTGAGTGAAATATTATCATAATTTATTGATAAACATATGTCAGAACTATTATACAGTCGTAAGTAGTAGTCTAAACACGAACATGTTTGTTTAGTTGTTATTGTGATACATAGGATATTGTACACCCACCCTAAACTAGAGCAAGTATACAGTGTATTCAGAGTTTTTAGACTAATTTCGTCAAATGCTGCCATTCATTGTTGGCGTCGGCGTCGGAGTTAATAGTATTCTAAGTCCGATCATCCTTATGTCAAGTTTTAGATTAGAAATCTTTTTAGTGTTCCATGTCCAAGGGCAAAATGGACACTAGAACTTAGGCTTCGTTGTCAATGATATATTTCTGTTCGTCTTTGAATAATAAGTACTGAAACAACCTCTGATGAAATAAGTACTATATTGGCCCATTACAGGTCATAGAGCCATTTCTCATATAGAGAAGGAATTACCGCTAATCACCACGCTTGCTCGTGGTGGATTGACGATTTCTGACTTATTTTTAAAGTTTTAGGTTTCCTCTAGATGGTTACCCTTCGCCTTCACTCTTATTAAATTTTAAATATTTTTTACTTCAAATTCATTTCCAATACATTTACACTCAAAAATTTTAGTCACACAATGGCTACTTGGTCCTAGTATTTTAGTCTCAAAAGCTCTATTCTAAAATTTAATTTTCGTAAATGATAAAGCATAACTGTTCTTGGTAGTCGGGTTGTTATACCAAAGTTATGGACCATTTTGAGCCATCCCATCGAAAGCAGTCCTTTGTTTCAAGTAAGGAAATTCCGACAGTGAGTACTAGACTATAGAAGTTTCTCGAACGTCCCTTCCATCGACTCAACAAACCCACCTCGTTCGATTCGATCAAACGTCAACGTCATTTGAAGTTGAACGAATCTCGTGAATTCTCGTGCTAAGTCAGTGCTTGTACGGCGTGTTTCTTACTGTGCTCCGAATTTATTTAGTGCTCGTGAATTGTAAACTAGTGCTTCTGGAACTTTCAGAACTATAATTGGAATCTTTACGCTCAGAGAAATCAAAAGTGAGTTTATTTCAACATTACGGTTGCAGTGTCATGGGAAATGTGTTTATGGTGCTTGCGTAGATTTCCTTTCTTTGAAAAAAATCAATCTAACCACATTTAAATCTACATAAAGATCTTTATCAAACTTGTTGGATTTTGGTTATGTTTGTTACGCACGATTTCAAATATAATTTTTATGTGATGCTCGTAGCAAAGTAAAAACTACGTGGTTATTTTACGAGTAATATCTGGTGTCATTGCCAATTAGTATTGATTTTAGATCTTGTTATCGTATTTAGTTCAATTTCGTACTATGTGAAATGGTTTTATTTATGTAAATACATCTAAATCTAGGAGTTAGGAATAGGTACTAGAAATTTCCATAGCATTCTAGATCTTAGCCTTTGTTCAAAATGTTTTGATTATAATATTATATATTCTTTTATAAGGATAAAAGATGGTGAAGGAAACAACATACTACGATATATTGGGGGTTAAACCCAGCTGCACAACAGATGAATTAAAGAAAGCCTACCGGAAGCTAGCCCTAAAGTACCACCCTGACAAAAACCCAAATGAAGGAGAAAGGTTCAAACAAATTTCACAGGCCTATGAAGTATTGTCTAATCCAGACAAAAGACGCATCTATGACCAAGGTATGTTGAACTGTAGCTGTATGAGAACTAATATAAAAAAAGATAATTCATAACCTATAAATGAATAAATCAAACTACTTAACAATTATTGTCATGATGACTAATTGAAAATTAATTAAATAATTGTTCTGATTATTTTAAACTGCTATGTTTTAGGTGGTGAACAAGCATTGAAAGAGGGAGGTGTTGGTGCGAGTGGCTTCTCCTCACCTATGGACTTGTTTGATATGTTCTTTGGTGGAGGATTCAGTGGTGGTCGCCGACGTGGACGTGAACGGAAGGGCAAAGATGTCATTCATCAATTGTCTGTTACACTAGAAGAGCTTTACCGTGGTGCTGTAAGGAAACTTGCCTTACAGAAGAATGTTATTTGTGAAAAATGTGAAGGACGGGGAGGCAAGAAGGTAATAAACGACACTAATAGACTAAACATATATTTATTAATCAAAGGTTCTTTAATTATTTATTTATGTTTTCTTTAGGGTGCAGTCCAGACTTGCCCCACTTGTCATGGTACTGGTATACAAGTGCAGATTCAGCAGTTGGCACCTGGCATGATCCACCAAATGCAGACTGTGTGTTCTGAGTGCCGTGGACAGAGGGAGATCATTGATCCTAAGGATCGTTGCAAAGTCTGCCAGGGGCGCAAGACGGTGCGTGACCGCAAAATACTTGAAGTCCATGTGGACAAGGGAATGACTGATGGTCAGAAGATTGTGTTCAGTGGAGAAGGTGATCAAGAACCTGAGCTGGAGCCTGGCGATCTTGTTATAGTTTTAGATGAAAAAGAACATGAAGTATGTACCTTTTAAGAGTTTAGTTTATTTTGTTGATGATCAGCAGATGTTAAACTATTGTTATCTTTTTTCAGTTATTCAAACGTTCTGGCAATGATCTCATAATTCGGTTGAATATTGAGCTTGTGGAGGCTCTCTGTGGCTTCCAAAAAGTGATCCGCACCCTGGATGAGAGAGATATTGTAATCACTGTTCTGCCTGGTGAGGTGACTAAGCATGGTGAAGTCAAGTGTGTGTTGAATGAAGGTATGTACAGAGTCTATAATTAGCAGCAAATGTTGTTATTAAACATTTATTGTTGTTGTATTATTATATAGGTACCATTTTTGATTTTTTTCTTGTTACATTACAGGTATGCCAATGTACAAGAATCCATTTGAAAAGGGTCAGCTTATTATCCAATTCCTAGTTAACTTCCCCAGTCGCATTCCACCAGAAGTCATTCCTGCACTTGAGAATTGCCTACCTCCTCGGCCAAGGGTGAGTGTTAATCTTATGTTGCCTGTATTGGTTGAATGGAACCTTGAAGGTACCTGATGTATTTTCATATAATCACCGGAAGTAGCACCAATGACATTAAAAATAATTCCGATTTATTTCGTCATTAAATTATTCCCTTATGTAAATAAACAGAAAATACAATAAATCACGTGGAAATAGCGTGCTTACGTTAGGTCTTACGTCATTGCTTTGGCGTGGGTGGATTATGCAAAGTCATACACTATAAATAATAGTAAATTGCCATCATACCTATAAAAATGCCACCTTACTACACCTGGGCACGTTTATGTTTTGTAAATTTATCATTTTGATACAATTGTTTTGTTCTAACAGATCGAAATTCCCGAATTGGCTGAAGAGTGTCAGCTGATTGATTTGGATCCGGAGCAAGAGTCGCGCCGGCGACGTGCGCACCACGGCAACGCGTATGAAGAGGATGATGAACATCCCGGTATGAATAGAGTCCAATGCGCCACTAGTTAGACGACGTCGAATACTCGCCAAACATGCGCCAGCGATGGACCTCATCCAACCAAATTACTGCTGATTGAAATATTAATAGCTATTATGAGATTGATGAACTTACATAACACCTTCACATTGTATACTGACATAGGTTATGATCTTCATCTCACATTGTACGTAATAATTATGTCAATATTAACCCTATTATGTTTTACTTTCGATGTATTTCTGTTTCACAGAATTATTAGTCCCTATTCATTCATCATTCTTGTGTAGAATACAATTATGTATATTAACATAATAATGTTGATAGATAATTGATATCTAATTGTGCTATTTTTATTTTGATGGTTGTAAAGCAATATTAGCTTGTTAATTAAATTATTTATGTGACTTGCTTTTAGTTTTTCTATTCATGTTAACATCACGAGTAATAAATTAATATTCCCTAGAGAAGACATTTTGTGGTCAGAGCATTTGGTATAAACCATAATGGCTACTGAAGCTTGACATAGTTGGACTGTTTGTAGGATCATATTGAAACACGCCTTAAGTATTAAGATAAGATGTCACATTGTAGGTCCATTGTTTTAGGTGATTAGTTATGTTGGTGTATTAATTTTATTGATATAATCCTCACTGTGATTTTGGTTTGCTATCAATTTCTTTTTGACACAGTTTATTAATTCTGGAGCTTAATTTTTATCACCTATCAAAGCATCCCAGCTAATATTGATTTCTATTATACACTCGTTCTGACCTATTCAGTGCCACCAAAAACATCAAACATCTCATTTATTTGCTAATTTCAATTCAGCTACACTATTAATATTCTATTATTCAATTCAATAACAATTTACTGCTATAGTTATAAGACAATTAAGATTTAGAGAAAGTATTTGAGACAAACAGTTTGCTCTGTGGTCTAAAATAGTTATACCAATTATTCAACTGCTGTTTAGTACCCAAACTTGCAACTGGCTATTGGCTGCTTTTGCAGATTTGTTGAGATGTCAGTATTTGTATTCACATATTCATTTTGATTTATAAATGCTCATGGCACTGAAAATGTTCATAATGTAGCAGTTTAATTTATAATATTTTATGTTTTAAAATAAAATGCTTTATTTTATTTTAGGTAGCAAATTATACTGTCTGCTAGTTTAAGGTTTTAAAGGGAACATTAACTACACTATGTAGGACTGTGATTGGTCATGATTTTGTGGTTGAATGGTAATGTATTATGGCTTGTGCAGTTTTTTTTCACATAATAGCTGAATAAAGTTTAGTTAAAAATAAATAAACATTTTTGTCTGAAAAAATTGTTTTATTGCTACTATTTCTACCAGTTCCTTTTCCTAATCCATATCTGAGTAATGAGTGTCTGATATCAAGCATGGAGTGAGATAGCATAACCGATTTATGATGTCTATCATAAGGCCTCTCAGTCCAAGGATTGCCACATTGAGGGCCCTAAGATAAACAGCAACNCCCTAATCCATATCTGAGTAATGAGTGTATGATATCAAGCATGGAGTGAGATAGCATAACCGATTTATGTTGTCTATCTTATAGGCCTCTCAGTCCAAGGATTGCCACATTGAGGGCCCTAAGATAAACAGCAGATGCGGTGTACTTTACTGACACTTCGTTGACAGCAGCGCTAATTGCGGGTCCTACCAATTCTAAATTAGAAAAATCAAATTCACACTTAATTTTTCTCTAAAATTCCACATCAATAAGCATCTTTTAGAGACCAAGAAATGCAGAAAAGTGCATGGGATGCTAAATCTATGTTGGCCAATAAATTACTCAAACTTTCTAATGGTCTAACTATGCTGTAGGCAAACAATCACAATGCAGGTGGCTAAAGTTTTGTATTCTATACTAATATTATAAAGCTGAAGAGTTTATTTGTTTGTTTGAACGCGCTAATTACAGGAACTACTGGTCCGATTTGAAAAATTCTTTCAGTGTTAGCCCATTTATCGAGGTAGGCTATAGGCTACTTTTTATCCGGGTACGCGCAGTAGTTCCTACGGGAAAGCGGGTGAAACCGNTCCTAATCCATATCTGAGTAATGAGTGTCTGATATCAAGCATGGAGTGAGATAGCATAACCGATTTATGATGTCTATCATAAGGCCTCTCAGTCCAAGGATTGCCACATTGAGGGCCCTAAGATAAACAGCAACAGCAGATGCGGTGTACTTTACTGACACTTCGTTGACAGCAGCGCTAATTGCGGGTCCTACAAATTCTAAATTTAAAAAAATCTAATTCACACTTAATTTGTCTAAAATTCCACATAAATAAGCATCCTTTAGACCAAGAAATGCAGAAAAGTGCATGGGATGCTAAATCTATGTTGGCCAATAAATTACTCAAACTTTCTAATGGTCTAACTATGCTATAGTCAAACAATCACAATGCAGGTGGCTAAAGTTTACAATGCAGTTAAAGTTTTGTATATCTATACTAATATTATAAAACTGAAGAGTGTTTGTTTGTATGAACGCGCTAATCACAGGAACTACTGGTCCGATTTGAAAAATTCTTTCAGTGTTAGATAGCCCATTTATCGAGGAAGGCTATAAGCTACTTTTTATCCGGGTGCGCGCAGTAGTTCCTACGGGAAAGCGGGTGAAACCGCTGGCGGAAGCTAGTAAAAAATAAATTGCTTTTTTGATAAAAAAAAATACCAAACCTGTTGTTATTACTTTTATTAATAATTTTTGTAATACTTAAGTCTATACAAATAGGCACATCCTTTGTTATTTCCTAGAGCCATGTANAGTTCCTACGGGAAAGCGGGTGAAACCGCTGGCGGAAGCTAGTAAAAAATAAATTGCTGTTTTGATAAAAAAAATACCAAACCTGTTGTTATTACTTTTATTAATAATTTTTGTAATACTTAAGTCTATACAAATAGGCACATCCTTTGTTATTTCCTAGAGCCATGTATCCACTGNAAATAAATTGCTTTTTTGATAAAAAAAAA
The DNA here is from genome assembly GCA_002382865.2 of Heliothis virescens. NCBI lineage: Eukaryota > Metazoa > Arthropoda > Insecta > Lepidoptera > Noctuidae > Heliothis > Heliothis virescens. The sequence continues at coordinate 5,656,955 of NWSH02000006.1, read as the reverse complement.
TACCAAACCTGTTGTTATTACTTTTATTAATAATTTTTGTAATACTTAAGTCTATACAAATAGGCACATCCTTTGTTATTTCCTAGAGCCATGTACCCACTGTTAGGAGAAAAACTAACTGTATCTACTTGATGGAGGTTTAATGTTGGACTCGGGAAATTGGCAAACACATGGTAGGAGGGAATGTGCACAAGTTTTACTGCATTCGGATAATAAGCCGAAGATACTGAAAGTATTTCTGTTGTTGCATTAAAATTAAGATTTGTTATTTTAGTTGTAAGGTTTGAAATCACCTTCAATGGTATTGGATCAGAAGTGGTTAAGTTTTCAGTTTGGTATATGTTAACAATTCCTTCACCACTACCTGTAACCAATAATTTCCCACATGGGCTTGTCTTCATACAAGATGCTGTAACACATCCATGGTCATAAAATTTTTTCAATGGTCTGTATGTTGATAGATCCCAAATAGTGATTTCTCCTTCTGTACCATAACAATATAATTGAGTGCAGTCATGGCTAAAAGCTAGAGATACAACATTAGTATTATGCTTCATAGATTTCAGCAATTCTTTAGATGCAGTACACATTAGGTACACAGTTTCATATCCATCACAAGTGGCTATGTATTTTCCATCATCTGACATTCTGAAAATAACTGCTTTCTGCACTGCTCGTGGCAGTTGAATCATTTTAGATTCAGCCTTAACAAGATTGTATACACAATATGTATGGCTCATTTTAGAGGCTATGAATGCTTCTGACCCATCAGCAGTAAATTGTGCTGCAGTAATGCGCCATTTCTTTAGCTTAAAACTATGTAATTTGCTGTTCACATCACCTCCGACAGAGAATAATGATACTTCTCCAGAGTGCCCCGCTACAAGTGCAGCACTTATCTTAGGATGGAACTCAACACATGATATTATTGAGTTTTTACTTTTAGATGGAGGATTAATTTGTGGAAACTTTTTAATTTCTAGAAAATCTTTTGGGAGATGATTTGATTTCTTACTGTGTAAGTGTCCTAGGTATAGCTATTGGTGTGGATATATAGGTTTATGTATAGCTATAGGAATGAGGTGCATATACTTAAACTTCGTCCTTACTAATTTGCTATTTGTAATTGGATAACAGTGAAACTTTATCATATTACAAATAAACATATTAGTAAGGACGAAGTTTAGTATTGTAAAATTCATAACTGTGTATTCAAAGTCGTTTTTTAATATTTTTTACGCATGGAGCGGTCGCATGTTTGTGATAGATTCACTTTGAATTTTGACAATCGGAAATCAATCATTAACTGCGTTGCTATCTTAAATATTATGTAGTTGATTTCTAAGACAAATAGTTAGAATAATTAAAATACGAACTTAAAATAAATTGGTGGTTAAAATCATATTAATTAATTTAATTTTAGTGACAAATTATATTTGTATCAATAGCGTCGCACCTATGGTGACTTAAAGTAATTAATTGTTTAAGGATTGAGCTAGTAGATGGCGCTTTTGGAAAAAAAATACCCCATCTGTCAATGTATGAACTGTCCTACCCCTGCTTTGATTGAACAAGTTGAAAAGGAGTGATCGTCGTGCGAATAACCTAAAATTTTATTAAAGTAACATTACGATATTTGTGAACTAAAAATGAAGCGAAAATCTTCTTCAGTGCATGATGAGGAAGCCAAGTATGTATAAAATGCGCATTGAAGTACTTTGTTCGCTCGTAAACTTTTAAAGGAACCTCTGATAATGTTTTGCGATTAAATTATATTTGTAAATTTGATTTTTCCTTTTCTTCGTTATGTGCTAATGCATGTATTGAGAATGCTTGTGCCTTATTTTTATAAGTCGGAGTCTGTACAATGGCATGTTAAGATTTTTAAACTAATCATACTGATATAAATTATCTTTTCAGAGTTTCACAACTGTTGTTTAACAAAACAAAGAAATTTGTTGAAAATTTAAATCCGAAAGCAAATGAAGAACTAAATCTTGATCAAAAACCAGCATGGTTGATGAGGATGATGATAATTTTAGAGCAAATATCATACCAATGTCAATAGCACAAATCTATACACAGAAAAACTTAAACAAAAATATGAAACTTTGATGGGAACTCCAAGTTGGGCCAAACTGAATAAAAAAACTAAAAGACCAAGATGATGATGAAGAATATTAGGAACTGTTTTGGAT
>NWSH02000006.1:5614242-5635494 GCA_002382865.2 Heliothis virescens | reverse complement strand
CGCGTTATGAAAATAAAGTTACCTATGTATGATTATTGTTATAGCTCAATTTGCGTATAGTAATGCAACTTGTTGTTGATGTTCAGTTTATACACCAATATCTTTCCATAATTCCTATATTATTGGGGAAAGAAAAGCCCTTACGTAATGGCTAAGCGACTGGAGAGATGGGTCCTACATCCAAAACCGACGTTTGATAGATGAAGGCAAAAGAGATTTAGTAGTAAAATTTTACGACCCAATTCAGTGAGTCACGCTGATTGTTCTATAACACAGACGTCATTTGGAGGCAAGGATATCATTTATTTTATTGTTTTAATAAAATCATACGTTATCGGTATAGTATAATAATTATGCTGAGGGACGAAAGAGAAGGAAGAGACTTAGCATCAGGCTCGTGCCATGAGTTCTCAAGCGCATTTATGTAACAGACAATGATGAAATGGGATTATATTAAAGAAGAATTACCTTTCTTTTCCTCAGGTGGTGAGCAAGCCATATCAAGCGGCGTCGGGCGCTGAGCTGACTAAGCTGTGCAATCACAAGCGGAAACTGTTAACGACGCTGCAAGCGCGTTCCCAATCTCCAGCAACACCACCACCGCAAACCATGGATCAGAAAAAAAGTAGGTTTATTACTATTTTGGGATAGCTATCAAAAGGAACCAAAGATCAACAGTAATAAATTATAGATCAACGGGAGTTTAGCAGGAAAACAGAGTAGCTTTATTTCCTATATCTACAGGATGCCAGGTCCCAGATCCATATACCTACACATCAAAGAGATCTGTACGCCTATGTTACAAACAATCGTTAAGGTATAATACTGATGAAAAATAAGTACATAAGTGTCGCATAAAATGTGGGTCCACCGTTAGAACGCGAATTTGCCACCACCCTCTAGGGGCATTTACCTCTAAATTAAAAGCTTTTGTGCAACACTCGTGCTGACTAACTGCGTTGAATGGAGCACCTTTTAAACCTCTAAATTGTTATTTTGTTTGTATAAACCGTTTTTAATTCAAAGTTAGCTAATAGTTAATGTGTTTGTAGTTTGGTGTAACAGTAGGTTCATCGGGGGCATTATTATCCGATTAGCGGGCGGGCGTTCCGGGCGCAATCTCGGAGCTCGGCCCTCCTTCATCCAATTACATGAGTGTGAACCGAACGGGATTAGCCGGGAAAATGCCGACCCACACCTTACCGGCCGGCCTTTAATAAGAGTTGGCACATTGATACTAACAAGGTTTACACCGGCGTTTGTTGCGCTGATGCCGATGACGTAGGCACCCACATTATGCGACACGTTTAAAACGCGTAACATTTACACTGACGTCAGTCGTGAGCGTCGTCGGCGTAGGAAGATGGGCGGACTTACGTACTACTATTCCCAAGACCCACTTTAAATAAATTGCTTTGAAGAATCCAATGATAAATCCGGCCTTAAATGTCACGCTACATAGTCAAATTCGCAATATGGCGATTGATATTACATTAGCTAATGTAGCTTTTATAAAAACTATTGTTTCAAGATTTTCACTAATAGATAACTGTGGTCCTAAGAAAGAGAACCTTTTACTTTAGAAACTGATTGAAGGTTCTGCCCATAAATAACAATAAAAGAGGGGAGCGTCACGTGAGATAGTTAGGTCTTAGAAAACACATTGAGAACAAGTAAATGGATAAACGAATGTTAATATGTTTAACTAAGTAATAATTATGCTTAACCGCTTGTACAAGTAAAATACGAATTGATGAAACAATAAATGATGAAAAACCTAATTCGATTTTAAGAAATTTTATGTTATTAACAACTAATAAACTTTGACATTCTACTCTGCGATTATAATATACATTTCTTATCTTTTATTAAAACTAGACATACTTTCTTTAAAAAATACTCATTAGAGGCATGCAAATAAAAGAGAAGTATTCAAAAGAAGATAAATAAGCAGTGTCATTATACGTCGGCACTAGCTATCTCCAAAGGAGTAAACTAACACTGAAAAGTGGTTGTTCGTAGGACGAAGTTGTTTCTTGTAACAAAGAGGGTAGAAGCGGTCTCTTTGTTGTTAAGTGGCAGCAAGTGGGAGGGGCGCGGGGGTGCATTTAGTGTGGCATGAATAGCGAGTAACTGCACTTCGTCAGCCGTCCGTCCGGGAGTAACAACCTGCAGAACGCCCGACACCCCTCGCAATCCACTCTTATCTCCACCTGTGTTTTTACTATTATAATTAACATATTTTTAATTGTTTCGCTTTACTCATCTTCCGTTGATATGTGCCTATTGTCTCATGAAGCTATTTATAAACCTCAATCAAACTCGTCAACAACATTAATACCAGCTATAACGAGATCCTTTTGTTATTGTTCGAACAACCCCGACAGAGCCAGTCTTAATTAACTTATTTACAGACTACGACATGAAACACGATATTCATTTAGATAGAATAAAAATAATTTTCATGTTCCCTCTGTTTATTAAACATTATTATCACAGTAAAGTATTGTCATAATGACACCATTAACTGCATTGGGAGTAAATCGGGAAATCTGTACGGCTCGCCGCAGAATGCGTAATTACCGTAAAGGAAGTCGGTCGTTTAGAGCAAACAAAAACTCGGGCGACTCGATCAGTGGCGGGAACAAAGGCGGGTGTAATTTGAAACAATCGGCGGTGGTGCAGAACGGCCGGTGGCGTGGGCCCGCGCCCCTCCGACTATTGATCTGACGAGTCGCGCCACCCTGCGGCCCGCCCGGCCGGCACCCGCCCCGTCCTACTGCACCCTGCCGCTGAGGAGACCACCCTCGACTCGCCGAGAGCCGCACACAACCCGTATTTTAATTGCAAATCTGCTAGATAATGTGCAAATAGATAACGGTATTATACTCGGCTTGCTAACTAATTATGAAACACTATCAAATTACGAGACCATAGTCGTTGAATGAAACTGAAAAACTTAACCGTGGGGCATAATAAACGCCATCATAATACGTCACGTAATGCCGCCCTTTTGTTGCGTAATACATAATTATATTGCGACTTCATAAACAGTTTTGATAAGGTACTGTCAGTTTTATGGACTGACGGCTCAGGTTGTTATTGTCCATTATTTAACGCATAACAGACAGCTTAATCGGTGTATTAGCTTTTCTACATTGTAATAAGGTTTTCTTTGTTCGCCAGCTTATTTCTGATTGGGGCTATATAGACAGACATTTAAGTGAACTAAAATAGACCCTTCAAAACTTTGTAGATACTTAGTATAGGATTATGTAATAAAAACAGTTATTCACCTTTTAATCAAAATGATAAGTTTCAGTTGAGCAATTCGCTTGTGAAGCTCTTACTTTTTATTAGATATGTTGTTTTAAATTATTAGGTCGTCTGGAGAGCAGATCAAAGTCACCCGGTCGATCTCCCGCAACTCACCTCACTCAATGACTTTGCGTACAGCGTTTGTTGTATTCTTCTATTTAACTGATATATCGCACCTACGGTACAATAACGTCACTTATGCATCTTACCTAATTTTTCAGGAGAAGCATTTGAAAATTCAACACCCGATTACATTGTACAGTTGTTGTTGAATAAAAAAATTAATTGATAATAATTAAAACACAACTACATAAGTGACAATAACACACTAGGTAAAGCGGTGGATTAGAAGTATCTTCTCATACTCAGTTCAGTTTTGACAAAAATTGCATAAGTGACGTTATTGTACCGTAGGTGCGATATGTTGTGAATCTCTTTGTACCGATATGTTGATAGATGTCTGAGTTGATCCAAAGTTTTAGAAATAAACCGATTATGTAGGAGGAAATCAACTTGAGCATTGTTGTATTTTTGTTTTCAAAACATGTAAATGAGTGGTAGGTTTTTGTAACTATGAGTTTGAAAATCTTCGAATTAGTAAAAATCTCGGTTGAATTCACAAATTAAAATAAACAGTCAGATTAATGTTGTTATAAATATAATTTTCAGTAACGGGCTCAGAAGTATCCGTACTAAAGAAAAAGACGAAGAAGCGAGCAGGCTTCCCTACAAACGCGAGCGTGTCACAATTGATGGTACAGAGGGAACAACCGCGCAACGAGTTCAAGGTACGTGTGTATTAAGTATTCATAGCCATGATAAGAGCTGAACCGTTGCCAGCGGCATTACCTATCTGAGGCTATTCCTTATTTTTATTACGCATGTTGTCGACGTTTATGTTAACCTTTCACTGATATTTGTACCGCTTATTGGAATTTAGAATTTATTTTGTGAATTTTATTTCTGTTTTTGCAGGGACCAGAAACCGAGCTGACTCGCGAATCCACAACTGTGATGGGGCCTCAAAGATCGACAACCCAACATTGCATGCCTGCATATCAGCCAATCCAACAAAATGTACCAAATAGTGCGTCACAAGATAACGAAATAAAACAAGAGACGCACGTGCAAAGAAGTTCTCATTACCTCACGGTCAATAGTGGTTGGATATCTCAACATTCACAACAAATTGAAGATTTTGAGGCTCAGATTTCACAGAAAAGGAATATTAACTCACCAATTAATTCACCTCTACCTGGCTTGCCAGTGCGAGGTGCTAACGGCCAAATAATCGGCGTCAATACTGGGACTAAACAATCAACACATCTAAAAAATAATCCCACCATGCCACAGAGTGGGCATGAACTAGAAACCAAGGAAGAAAAGAAAGAATTATCTGTTGTACAGCAAAATGTATCAGGCAAATATCCCTTTAAAGAAGAAGAATCACAGATGTTTTGCGGGTTTAATCAAGCTTTAACACCAGAAGTCATGCAGAAAATTAATGAACAACAACAAATATTCATACAGCAGAATCAAAAACAGATTGAAATGGCCATGAAGGGATATAGATCGCAATTGGCAGAAAACATGAACCAAAATAAGTCTCAAAGCCATGGACAGTATGTGCCTCAGGGACAATTGGTTATACAAAATGGTACAGTTATGAAAACCAATCCAGCCAAAACGCCTCCATGGCAAGTGAAAAGAAATGAACCTACCGCCCCCAACTGCATGACTAGTCCTAGTTCGAAATTGCCAAAATCTGAGAATGACTATGAGGAATCAAATACAAGTATATCTGAAGACTCGTCTTCTTCATCTTATAGTTCTTTCTCGAGTAATGAACACGGCAACCCAGGCATGTGCTCTCGCGTGCCGCCCTTACCGCAGCACTACAATATGATGGGCCAACAGTGGCCAGTCGTAGATACAAACAAAAAGAAAGCAAAGGGCAATAATAGTAAGAGTGCCAAAAAGAAGAATAATACAGAGAACAAAGTTCTCACATTTGGCAGCAATGGTATGAGGATGATACAGGAACAAAAAGGCACGAACGATGAAATCAATAGTGTTCCATCATTCATGGAAGATCCGAGCGGGTTTTTGGCACAACAAACTGTTATATTAAACAATACCATCGCTAAACAAGTTGGAATGAATTCCTCATACGAGGCTAATCAGTTTGAAGGTTCTAACGCTGCCAATTGTTGTGTCACACAAAATGAAATGCATAAATTAAACGCTATGTCTAAACCGGGTGAAACAAATGTTTATAGGAGTAATGTGCCAAATCCGTCACATTCGCCAACTAGCACTCCGGACAGCAGCGTTTTGTCAGAGAAACCAGGGGATAATACCATTCCACAGTGTTGTAAAGGTTGTAATGTGTCGATGAAAAGTAATAGCCCAGATTTTTCTGATAATCAAATGCGCCTTAAATATATGAAACACCATATGTATAAGATGGAATTGGAGAGTAATTCTACGACATCTAGTCCTAAACATTCTTTTGAAGATAATCCTGTTACATCATCAACGTTCATTGAACGGAGTCCAATGGTTAACGACAATTGTGGACCCATTCAAGCTGCGACCGTGAGCACCAGTAATGTGTCGATGACGGAAACTCTACAGCCACCCGAACCTTCGCCCACATTATCGAACAGTTCGCGTAATACAGACACGCCGCACAGTAATGGCAGCAACAGCTCACAAATGCAATCAAATTGCAGCTACCCTATGCCTAGTCCAGCTTATCCAAATTCTGGCTCTTGCAGAGATAACTTTAGTAACCCTTCAACGCCTGGCAGCAATCAAATGTACCCTTATAACTCGCCTGGACCTCCTAACAGCAATCAGTCTATGACTGGAACTCAAGTAATGCATTTCATATCAAATCATAATGTCAATAAAAATCTCATGGAAGTTGATAACATATCAATGGTTGGCGTAAAACCTGGTTTGAAACCGTCTCAAGAATTGTTTAGGTTAGAGCCAAGGAGGAGAATGGAGAATACGATGCCTGGATACTGCCCTCCGCCGCACTTGGGTGGCGGCCCCGCTCATACGTTGATACAAGCTTGTTACGTGCAAACCTTTGTCACTACTATGGCAAGCGGATTTTCCGTTACTCGGGATACTGTCACCTCAGTTTTAGCAGGAAAAGCTAACACTGCTACTACATCCATCAATGCCTCTCAAGCGAATTTCATAAGGCCACCTCCTCCGCCTAGTGTCAATCTTGCTACAACATATGCCATTCCAAATAATCAGCCAGATCCATTTATTAATGCTGTTAATTTACCAACCAGCTATCCTCTGCATATAGCTGGCACAACGGCACAGAACATGATCTCAAAATCACCATTAGAAATGGTGCAAAATGTTATTGGTAGTTTACCCTCGAAATTAGAAACGAGTAGCTCGCAAACAATGTCTCTATCGCATTTAAATAGGAGAACGTGTTCAACAACGCCTGGGCAAATATTAATATCGTCAACTGGGCAGATTATGGTATCGAATAATCAAATGCCACCTCCGCCACCGAAGACGTCGACAACAATTGCGTCTATACAGGGAAATATGACAAATGTCACTACGTCAGTGACACAAGTGGTGCCGGCGGTAGGGGGAATGCAGCCCATGGTGAACCAACCCACGGTCGTAGTCAACACGTTGCCGGCGCCGTTTGTCATACAACCACCTATGATGGCTGTTGATGGACAAGTCATGCAACAGAATAATGTACTGCCACAAATAGTTGCTGGCGGTATTGTATCTGGACAGTCACCAAATGAGAACTCTCGCCAAATCGATGTCAAAAGCCAGCACAGTTTCGTACAGGGCGTCGCTATGTTGTCGCCCGAAAGTTTGAAAAAGCGAAGTAAGAAAAAGAAGAGTCCAGCGAACATTACGAACGTTTTGCAAATAACTGCCCCTCAGCAAAATCCAAATAATATTATGGTTCACCATTCCTCGCCACAACATAATACTAGTCCTCAGTTTTCTCCTCGCGGTTTCCAATTATCTCCAAATAATAACATATCGCCAACACCCATGTTGCAAGCCTTGACTATAGTGCCGGGCAAATCTGGAACACCAGCACACATTGTTATGAACGGGCAAGGAAACGCTAATAATTTCGGATCCCAACAAATAATTACGAACACCTCTCCGTCGCAACAAATCAATCTACTTCAACCCGTTAATCTCATCAACAACGCAAGTGGAGTGGTGCCGAACTTCCCCGCATTCCAACAGTTTATCGTGCCAAACCTCGGAGGCATGGTGATGACGGCCGATGGAACTGCCATCATACCCGACAATTCCTCAGGGATGCCCATGCAGTTACAGTTGCAAACAGTCAACGGACAAAATGTTTTAACCCCAGTACAAAATCCAGGAGTATTTGCGGCTAGCACAAACGGCGGTGTTGTTTTGCGAGCCCAGAATCAGCAAGGAAAAATAATACAATCACAACATAGTCCGGGTGCCCAATTCATATCCCCCAACAGTCAAGTTATGATGAATAGTCCCAATTTCAATGGTCAACTGAGCCCTCTGCTAGCAAATCTGAGCCCTACCAACGTAGCATTCAATAACCCGCAAGTAAGATCAAGTAATATGCAGACACAAGAGTTCATTCAAACGAATCAAATGGGACAAGCTTTAATGGTTCCGCTGTCTCCCAAACAAGTCTCCTTATCATCTGCAGCAAGTAATCGAGGCAATTCAACGTTCGTGCACCAGAACACAACGATCGTGCAGCAGCAGACTACTCTAGTCTCGAACTCCCATAATACCCAGATGTCTTCCATAACGACTAATCTGCAGGGGGGTAATGCGGCTCGCCTGAGTATAGATCCGAATGTTTTATTGGGTAATAAATCGGTGCCGAATAATAAGAGCAGGGGCATTGCGGAGTCACCGCCGAATAACGTTCAGGAAGATGCCAGAGAGGAAAAGCATAGAGGGGTTGCGTTCGGCCGCGGACAGGGAGATAACGAAGTGAAGGCAGAAGACGGGTACATGAAGTTCATGAACGAGTTCCCGCTGGCGGCGGGCGGCTTCCCGCACGTGCGCCACTCCGTGTCCACGCAGACGCTCGTCAACCAGCAGCGCGGCAAGTCGCCCAGCGCACATGCCGTCGGCAGCCCGCCCGATACCACCACACATAGGTTCGTATGCTGTCATAGTTTCATTATTTCTCAAAATAAGATTTAAGTACGCTGAAAACTAGGGAGTTTAAGCGAAAAAAGTATAAAGTAATTAGTCCGTCTTTTTCTCTGCNCATTGCCGTCGGCAGCCCGCCCGATACCACCACGCATAGGTTCGTATGCTGACATAGGTTCATTATTTCTCAAAATAAGATTTAAGTACGCTGAAAAATAGGGAGTTTGACCAACAAAAAATATAAGTACATGTAAAGTAGCACTATTCTACAGCATTTTTGCACAAAGGTGAAATATATGATTTCTTGTAGATTATTTGATACTGAATACAAGTTCAGAACATAAAGTTGCTCTAGCAGGTCGGATATAGAGATACACCATTACAGACGATATTTGATGTAAGTTTATATTCTAGACTTGCATTCAGTATCAAATTATCTACAAGAAATTATACATTTAACCTGTGAAGCAAAGAAAAATATATTTTTTATTGACCAATTTAATTAGCCCGTCTTTTAGTTTACTAAAATTTGTAACACACTTTTTGTCCTCTGCTCCATAAAAGTCCAAGCTAGCATGTATTTAATTTTTGTGAAAGTTAGTTTGACAATGGTATTGGTGTGCGCAGTCCGCTGGGAGCGCTGGAGGCGGCGAGCAGCCCGCGCCTGTACGCCGCACGCTGCCTGTCCACGCAGGCCAACTACGCCGACACCACCACCAAGTCGCCTGAACCTGCGGACGCTAGCTCTTCGGTAAATAACAAATTCACTAGAGTCACTCATTTTTACCTAATAGTTACTTTGGGCACACCCAAACGCTAATAATTTCGATTAATATAGTTTTATATGTATACAATCAGTATTTCCAACAACTACCGTCACCCGGATTTTATCCGGGTACTAGAGTACTTTTATTATTCAGTATTTTAGTATCAAATTGTCTTTGTACATTTGCCTACATTTATTGATTAAACCGTAGCCGGAAATACAGCCGTTCCCTCTGTCAATTATGTGATAGGTACTTGTAGTCGGATAGCAAGTTTTGGTTACAGATTATAATTCCAAAAATAAACTTTATAGAGTAAGACATTACGAATCCAATCATATAAAAAAAAAAAAAATTCGTTAAAAAGTCTCTGACGTCAATACAGATTCCGGTATCGACATTTTTGTCATATTTTCAGGCTATGGTGCAGTGCGTGTCTAGCAGTGAACAAGACATGGCGGAATCGCGTGAGCATGCCTGGCCGGTGACACGAAACGATTTCAATTCGGACACCGACACGCAAAGTAAGTTTACTGTGCATTTGTATCTTCACAATGGGCTAAAGCAAGGCCCTTAGAATTTCCTCCTACCTAAAAAACTTGACCCAGATAGTGCTAAATCAGCAGGCAAATAATTTTATTGGTTTCCTAACTTTGTGCTTTCTCGAATCATTTACGTGCGACATTTTTATGTTAACAGAGAAGTAATTACGATAGTGTTTGTTAACGCCATTTTTGGCGGTCCGTTCAATTACATTGAAATAATATAGAAGGCTTGGTTTTAACGATTCATTAAAATGAATTTCAAACGTCCAGAGAATGTACACTATCCTTACAGATACGTCATATCCAAGTACAACATTTATATTTTCAGACATGATTTCAAACACGCCCATGATGCGGCAGAATCGTTCACACAATCCTGTAGAGTCTACTGATATGCACTTCAGTCAAAACATGAACACTTCGCCCATGAACAACCAACAAGTAATGCCGATGACGTCAAACTACTACGACAGAAGTCAGGCCTACAAGAGAAAGAACGATTTTAGCGACGCTTCGTACAGACCCGACAAAATCATGCGGACTCCGAACTACAACATGGTACACGGACTACAAAAAGAAGCAGACTATGAATCTATGGGTATGACCTCTCCAGATAAAACACAGTCAAGACATTTCCCCCTTTCTGGCACGAGTTCAGATTCTCTGCCGAAAGTATTCGATAGACATAATATGGGGTCTGGCGATGGTAAGTCACGTTTTAATTCCCTTCCTCCTTGCTATGCTTTGACTCTTTGCTATATGTTAATTATGATGCACTTTAGCGGGAAATTCTATGTTAGCTTCTGTGTGCTCAATTGATACACTTAAAATCATTTGTCTCATTCACAGCTATTTTCTATCTACAACCGAAAATATCATAATTTAATTCACAAATATTTCCCCGAATTATTGTTGGATAAGGGCCGAATCAATAAAACTAAATTGGTCTCATTTTAGCGCAATTTAATTATTCAATATTTTTTCTTTGCAGCAATAATTTAAAGGAATAAGCTTTACTTAAATAAACAAAAATTTGTACAAATCCTTTGTTAACTCCCATTTATCTTGATCTAACTTGCGCATTATTTGCATACGTATCAGATGTGCGGCCATCAAGTTTACTGCCTCGGTACTAATACGTCCAGGACCATCTCACGCTTTAGTCACAGCTAACAAAATTCAAAATTTACCATAATGTTGTGTCTTGTATTGGTTTTGGATTGACTCTCTGCAAGCGGATTTACTAAATCGTATATGTTTGTAGAGTGTTCGTCAACGAATACGTCTTAATGATTGTGTATTGTGGTATATTTCAGCTTCTACATAATGCGATACTANTCCTGAATTATTGTTGGATAAGGGCCGAATCAATAAAACTAAATTGGTCTCATTTTAGCGCAATTTTATATTTTTTTCTTTGCAGCAATAATTTAAAAGAATAAGCTTTACTTAAATAAACATAAATTTGTACAAATCCTCTGTTATCTCCCATTTAAAATTCCTTTTATCTTGATCTAACTTGCGCATTATTTGCATACGTATCAGATGTGCGGCCATCAAGTTTACTGCCTCGGTACTAATACGTCCAGGACCATCTCACGCTTTAGTCACAGCTAACAAAATTCAAAATTTACCATAATGTTGTGTCTTGTATTGGTTTTGGATTGACTCTCTGCAAGCGGATTTACTAAATCGTATATGTTTGTAGAGTGTTCGTCAACGAATACGTCTTAATGATTGTGTATTGTGGTATATTTCAGCTTCTACATAATGCGATACTATTGGTCATTGGTTTTCTTTTGGTTGGGTTAATACAAGATACAGCTGTTAATAAAGGGTGTACTGGAAACTAATCAGAATGAATCAGTGACGTGCAGCGTGCGAACGTTCTCACCGGCTTTCTGTCGCTTTCCATTGCACCACATTCGAAGTAACAAATTGGTTCACAAATTGGGATTCCATTACTAACGCATCATTGTAAGCCATCATCATTTCATCTGTTCATCATTGTAAGTAAAGCACATGTTCTCATTACTACGATCGCGTACCTTCCTTTCGGGTGTCGGGAAAAAGTACAGACTTTGCCGGTAGCTAATTGTATGAATCCTTTTTTTTTATAAAATTTAATTGTATTGTATTTTTTCCTTGCTCACCTTACTTCAAATTTCTTAACAATAATATAGTAGTCGACCCTCAAATCTCAATGTCGATTGCCTTTCTGAATGCTGTGTCAGCCGTAGCCGTGTCGTCGGTGACAGTGTGGTCAGTATAGAGCCACCATTTAAACTGTTAGTGACAGCGCTACCAATTTTGATTTAGTGTTGCCGTTTTAAGCCAATACAATCGACAATTAAAAATTGAGAGGTAGTTATTTTTTGTGGTGTTACACTATCCAACAGGGTAACTTTAGTTGCGTTAATTAGGTGACGTGGCAAAACTTTGGCATGATTATAAAACTGGTGGGTTCATAAATAAANCGCGCGTCTGCTCAGCCTGTCCGACGGGCTCGACCTGCACCACGCCGCAAGCACCAAGCATCGGAAGTGAGTCGCCTCCATCACCTACCCGCCCGTGCGACGCATCCGAGTGTCTGCCACTCTCTAAGTCTAAGTCGATAGGTAACTTCTCTAGGCGAGCGTGTCAAACGCGTGCAAATCATAGGTATATCAAAAAACTATTAATCTCCACATTCCTTACGATTAACGTTGAACAACTTAGCTGTAATCCCGCTACCCGTCATTATTCATGTGCGTCTAGAAATCTAATCGTGTTCGATACATTTGTAATATTAACCCAACCTGAGATTTTGTTTAATCATATCGCGCGGTGATGCTGTTAATATCCACAATACGGAACCATTAACGTAATGTACAGACTATTAAATATTTACCGTTTACGACGACAGGAGTAGAAAACTGAACACCTTACTCGAGAACGCGATTCAAGAGGCGATGGCGGAACTCGATAAGAAAGGCGACAGCTCGGGCGAACGGGATGACAGCGCAGAAACGGCCGCCGATCTCGATGACGTCACCGATGTGCCGCGCCATACTAAGAAACTCGAGAGGGCGAGGAGTAGAGATAAGCATCACAAGAAAAAATCAACGAAGACTACGCCAAACCCGAACACATCGGGTGACGGCGCCAGANAAACCCCATAATGGGTGATCGGGTTTCCCAAACCTGGCAATACCGACGCACACGGCTGGGTGTGCCGGGTGTACTGACCAGCGGGTGTGACCGGCGGGTGTGTAGATGAGCGGCGCTTCAGTGTGGGCGACGTGGTGTGGGGCCCGGCGCGCGGNCCATACTAAGAAACTCGAGAGGGCGAGGAGTAGAGATAAGCATCACAAGAAAAAATCAACGAAGACTACGCCAAACCCGAACACATCGGGTGACGGCGCCAGACTGCGCAGCTCACGATGACGGCCCTAACTCCGACCTGCACTGTAAGCACTCCTTGTCTTAGCCGGACGCTCAGAATAATTCAGTTCATGAAGCGATTCGTTTTGCTTCCGACTGGTAGGTACTTTCAAAAGCACCATAGAATAACGTCAAGAAAACTACCATTCGTAAGCACAACGAATTGTTTCTTATTTATAGGCACCGGCTATAAAGTCGTGTCTATTGCCGCCGGGAGCTGATATAGAAAGTTAGAGTTCTTTCAAATTGGATATTTTGCGTCAGTTCCGCTTGACTAGACGCACTGTCCAATTTGAAGGAACGCTTAGGTGCGCTCTTTCATTCGGTGTAGGAATTTGGTACAGAGTCCGCCTTATTCAGACGTTATGTAGATTTAAATATTATAAAATATAAAGTTATTGTAACGTGAGATCTAAATGTTTGAGACTGGATACTTCGGATGACGTAACAGAAATCACAAAAATAAAGTGGTTTATTTGCAGAATTAAATTTCATCCCTTAAAATGCATCACAACGACATTTCATTATACAATTTTAATTTATAGACATTAGTTAGAACAATGATGTTGAGATTCATTATGTTAAAGACTCTTGTTTTATTTCCAGCTTGTATATTTAATATACCGTTCAGTGATTATATACCATTCCGTATTACCTATCGTATAATTGGGATCACTGTATATAAGGTTCGTAAAGTTTGTGTTCGAAATGTGTCATCATTGGATCTAAATTCCTTCTAGACATTAGATGTTCCTAAAATATGCAAATTGTTATATTTCCATTCTATTGACGAGGTACGCAGTGATTTATCACGGTTTGATATTAAATTATAAAATTATAAATAAATGTGCATTGTTTAGGTGTTGCGATCATGATTTAAAATCATTGTTGTTTCACATTATATGTATTAGGGTAAGTAAAGGTCATACTTTAAGTAGGTTTCTCTCGATATTAAAGAAATTAATGAAATTCCACACCCGTCATCGATGTATTGTACAATTTTAGTGAACTGTAAATTGATAAGAAATTATGCTATATATCTTGTAAATTTTATGTGTTTTGTTAGAAAATAATAAGTATAACATGATTTCTAGTCAAAATATTGAGCATATTAAAATGTAGATATTATAGATGAGATAATTGACAATAACACTGGCCTGGCGAGTGCCGGCGCGCTGCGTCGGCATTGTTTCGGTTGAATAATGAATAAGTACAGTACATATTAGTTTGGACATTGTGCTACTTGTTTGCGTTCATAATTTTATACTTTTGTTAATATTTTAGTAATAGTCAATGATACAAATTATTTAAATGGGAAACAGAAACGAAAACATTTTTGATAAGATACAGTCAGATTTTTTATCTATACATACATATAATTATTGCTATGTTGTGTCGTAGGAAAAATACAGCAGACCTATTTATACATTTTGTATACAATTTTAATAAACTAATCTTGATTATTGTAGGCCTACATATAATACGGAAATAGTTTTCATGATGGATGGCATTGGACGTTTGTGTTACATCGATACTAGGACATCACAGCGACGATCATGCGTTAGCACACGTTTAGGAATTAATCTCATCATCTCATTTTGTTCTGTTTTATTTACATAAATTAAGGATATTTCTAAGTGTCGCTTAATTGATAAAAACATTGATTTGTGGTACAAGGGAGATTATTTTAAATCATTTCTAAAATGCTTTTTAATCACAATAATTTTTAGATAAGACAAAGTTTAAAAAAATCTAGGTAATGTTAACTAATAGGTCATGCAATGAGTACATTTTGATAGGTAATTTGTTATCAACAGTCATTGTTAGATTTATCAATGTGCAAAATTACTTTATGTGATCTTTGGATGTCCGATGAATATATCAAGGAATTATCATAGCTTACTGTTTTATATACCTATCGTATTTTATCGTAATTTAGGGATTCCACTTAAATTTTTCCTAACTAATAAATGTGACTCCAAATATCGACATAGTATTTAAATGTTAAATGGATATTGTTTATTATATTATAGTCTGATAGCACTTCCCTGTGAGATGGTATTATGTACATAATCTTAATGTAGTTATGTATAGTATTTTATTTCAATGAAATTAATGTTTTATAGACTAATATACAACATAAGATTATTTATTTGTTTTGCTGTGTACATATTTTTTTCAATAAAATGTACCTGTTTTATTTAAATGTTTACTTTGATTTCCATTCCCCTTTTGTTATATTGATTTGTGACATGGACTTCGCTGTGTAACTCCATCGGCAAGAAACTCGTCGTCTTGAGGCCACTGCATACGTAACGGGATAATACCACGGGCGGGGCGTGAATGGGAACGGGATGTGACTGCCACGTTCAAGACGGGAAAGTGTTGTCCGTGTCTCCGTGACATATGCACTTCCATATACATTTTGTATGATTTTTTAAATTTCCCGTTCCGCCCCGTTCCGTCCCGTCCGTCAAAATTCCCGTCGCGTATGCAGCGGCCTTTAGTAAAATTATGCCTGGAAGAGTTTTTGGATAAAAAAATTAGCAGGTATTTTAGTATTTATCGTAGCGCAATGCATAGTGCCATTGCGTGCACGGGGTCTCGGGTTCGATTCTCGAAACTTCCATCTTTCAAAAACGTCTCGTCTATATTGCATATATTACGTAATAAATAATAAAAAGATCTTGTGGCAGTAGGATACGAACCCTGCACCTCGCGGCTAGCGACTACCGCTTGACTACCGATTCCTGCCGTACGGTTGATGTTTGAGACCAAATAGGCCATTACTGTTATAGATAAGGGTATAAGGGAACGCTTCGTGCGGGAGTCTGATTTGCACTTGGCCACTTTTTTTGTAAAAGTCCAACCAAACAAATCAATAAATATTCGTAAAAATAATGTTGAATCTTTGGAAGTGTTTTTCGTGTCTGCGCGAATGAAAATTGGCGAAAGGCCGAATATTTTGGGTTTACCTTTAGTTACTTGTGTGTCAGTCTTCCGTTTGCGATTTGGCACACTCCACTTCGTCACGAGGGATCTACCTACTTAGCGCACATGGATAATTTAGGTACGTGTCACATACCTCCTACTCATTTGATAAAATGGCAATACCTACAATGTATTATTTTTCTGAAATCTGAGCAGTTAATCCTGACTGGACATTCAACCATAGCAACTTTTATCCAAAGGGAAAAACAGGCCCTTGTTACTACGACATCGCTGTTCATCTGTCCGTCCGTCCGTCAGTCACCAGGCCGTATTTCAGGAACCGGGATAGACATTCAACTCAACCCATTCAGCAAACGGGATTTTTTGGCTGTTTTATAGAATAGTAGGTAGTATGTAGTATTTACGGTACCCTCGCACTTGGCCGGATTTATAACAAGTGTTGGCATCTATCTAATATGTAGAGTAGGGCACGGTACATGGAAAATGATGTCATCATTTTCCATGTACTAAGTATTTATTTTTGCTTGTACCTAAGTAAATCATAAGCAATGGCATAAACACAAGAGCAGCATTTCAAGTACTATTGTTAATGGGGACTATATCTACTTACTTATGTATAATAAATAACACAATTTATTGAATAACAGATACTTACAATATGGAGATAAGTATGTATGAAAATAAAGTGGCTATGTATTCACAAAACACAATTCGGTTAGTAGGCAAGTTGGAACATTTTCTTGGCCATTACTCGTGAACTGGTTGCGCTATGGACCGTGCAGTTATAGCTCCCACGACTTATTGATGCATCCAAACTTTGGAGCGCTTCTGGCTGTACGCTGATGCTCTGCCTACTAAGTTTGGCCCTAAGTTTTAATAGAATAATGATACACCTGTACCTATATTTACATCGGTAAGTACTTAAGTAGTAGGTAGGTACAACAAAATATAATTTGAATATTATACTTAATTCTTAAAATTAAATAGGTAAGTTAGCTACTACTGAGAATAACTGAATCCGTAACAGCAGAAAAACGTCGGATGGTTTTCCCATAGTCACCTTGCTGTGAGCATGCGTGTTGGTGAGCTGATTAGATATGCACCACGGGCAGGTAAGATAGGCAACGGTAGGACAATGTTGATTTGCCCCCTTTATACCTCTGATTCTCGTATCTATTAATATCTAAATTACTTACTCGTGTGTTTCTAAGGAAAACATACTTACAGATCGGTAGATTTCAAATAGGTAGGTATAGAAAGATATAGCGCTCACAAATCTAACCTTTTTGGAAATCCGATATCATTCTACCGTGAAGAACATATGCGGATCTGTCACAAGACACAATAGCTGTTCAGATAGTCGAGCTAGGAGATTAGGTACTAGGTTCATACGACCGAAAAGCTTTATGACTATTCATGAGAGAAACAGATGCGAAATATGAAACGTACGAAATAATTTCTACAGTTATACGCCTAGGTCCCGCAGCATACAATATTGCATTCAGTCCGCATGCAACATATTTGTATTTTGCACATCACGTCGGCCGGCTCTCCTATTCAATGCTCCGCGAATTGACATAAACAAACAACATATTCTATGAGCGACTGAGCGGGCTAGTGAACTTAGCGCCTGCAATATGTTCGGATTACAAAATAATATCACGTTTTTTAAAAGCTTTTATTTAACTTGCAATGTATGTAAATATATTTGTATGTTCGGGTGAAATCTTAGAACTCAATTTTGAAGTAGATATATTCAACCGTTTGTGCTGAGATTTTGTGGACGCGTTTAGTTTGGATGACAATACATGATAAGGTATGTGACGTCATTCTAAATTCAATATGGCGGATCATACAAGATGTCAGAACAGGTATATTTGATCCACTTATACAATATGGGTATCAAATGAAAGGGCTCGTTGACAGTAACTAGAAAAAGTATATGGCGTCATTCTGAATCCAATATGGCGGACCATCCAGGATGGCGAAATAGTTACCTTTAGTCCATTTTTACCCGACTAGTTACAATATGGGTATCAAATGAAAGAGCTCGTTAATAGTAACTAGAAATAATGGCTATAACTAAAAAGTAAAAAATAAATTAGAAGTAAAAAAGAACTTTTTAAGAAAAAGCTTTTATTTAAAGGCTCTAAAAAGAAGAAAATAAAATTTTGTCAATAATAAAAGCTTGTCGCTCGATTTACCACAAATTATTATGATATAGATAAAGGAATATTGATAGGTATGTAAACCTCGCGACAAGCTTTTATTATTGACAAAATTTTATTTTCTTCTTTTTAGAGCCTTTAAATAAAAGCTTTTTCTTAAAAAGTTCTTTTTTACTTCTAATTTTTTCCTCGCAAACTACAGATTTTCCGGATGAGTCGGTGTGGAAAAGTGGGACCAATTTTTTTTATAGTTACGTAAAATTGTTTGCCCGTTACATTTATGCAGGTAGAGTTTTCCCATAATAATCTACTTTTTAACATTATAAGATTTCATAACGTCATAGGAACTTAAAGTTGGGTGCAGAACATTACCTATTGGTAATAGACCTACTACTTGCTATATCTACCTACCTACACTAATATTATACAGAGAAATATTTTTGAGCTATATAGGCTCTGAAACTACTGAACCAATTAGGTATTCCTTGGTGATATAGGCAATTCAGGTGAAACCGCAGGATATAGCTATTAAAAACTAAACAAGATGTTTTCCTGTAACCTACCTTCCGGTACCTACTCGTACATGTGGCGATGTACAAAGCTGAAGCTTATTGCCACGCTATTGTACTTTCCTGGTTGAAAGCACAATAACGTGTCAGCCATTGTTACAGCGATCAGGGACTGTGTGATCCACTGTTCTGAACTCCCCTATAGGGAGTGTAGTTCACGCTTCGTCTCATAGATGACGTTACCTGTACTAACTGTGGGCTCAGAGAAAAGCTTTTCAAAAGCTGAGTAGTTATAGATTTGGATGGTTTGTCCTTCGTGTTATTCTTGACTGTGTTGGTTATTAAAACTTGTTTATTAAAGAAAATGTTGAAGCCATTAACAGCCGTAGGTACAGGTATCAGGTTTAGCGGACCCATTGCAGGACGAAGAGCTCATCTCAGTCTAATGATCAATTGACAGGCTGAATTGGCCCAGAATTAATGTGGTGAACAAGCTTGTGAGTTCTGGTGTTCCTTTTCTAGGAGTTTCCTGTAATCGCTAATCAGTGATGTTCATCTGATAAACATGGGAAATGTGTACCTACCTAAACATTAAATAATTGAGCAGAAGCTAAAAGTGGATTAGAGAGTGAGAGTAATTTCATGCATGCATGTATAAACTTCATGTAATCTTTACTCATCAACCCAGTTACCTAACCAATCTCATAACCCTTGATACAACTGATTACGACTGGGTACCACTCTGACTACCCGTTTTCTGGCTAATTGGAGATAAATCAGAGATGTTCAAATGACGGCCGAGACTCACGAATTCAACGTTAGTACCTTGCCAAACACTGGGAATTTCATGCAGGATTGACGCCTATCCGTGGACCGACCACGACAAGCGGTGTTTAAAATTGTGATCCATTGTCCCCTAGTGGCTTTTACTTATGCTGTTAGGTTTGTAAAGAAACTTATTTCGTAGCTGTTATAAAATTTTACGTGCGGTGATGTGTGAATTTTAAACTTTCAATATTACGACGACGTGTCTGCTTTTGAGAAATTCTATTTCCGCCAAGAGGATTAACAGGTGACGCTGTAAGTGTGTGACGCAGAAATATTGCAAAATTTGATATTTTGCAATAACTAAATAAATGGGGTCAAAACTCATTTACATTCTAAGATATTGTTAATTATATCCAGAATGTTTTTATTTTAAAATCTTATTTTCGTCAAGATGGGATACAGAAATAAACCTGACCTATTAAAAAACTATAAATGGGAACAATTAGGTGGAGACTAATCTATCCGTGGTTTTGATCAGTGCGGAAGAAATCGACGAAGCAAAATAATGTATCCTTCCTTGAAATAAAGACAAACTAACTGACCGGTGCTATCTATAATATAATATAATAATTTATTTATTTCAGACCATAGTATCCATTTTGTTAGTAACAATGTTCTTATACACTAGTGTTAGTAATGCTTAAAACTATTAAAATGCAGAATAATAACAAAATCACTGCTCAATCACTTGAGCGCCAATCCATGACAAATGGCGCCGCAGTGACTGATATAAGTGCAGTCTAATCTACTAGCGATCATGCTAAGGATGCTGTTGGCGCTGCTACGTACTCTATGCACCAGGGATGCGCATCTTTTACGCATCATAGCATAAAAGCAGTCGACACGATATACAGCAAACATCCCCGATGCACTACAGAATCGCGGCAGCCCCATCAGCATCCTGAAGGCATTATTAAATTGGACTCGGAGGGCACTGTAAGAATTTTGAGTATAGTTAGCCCACAGGCTGCACGTGTAGAATGATGTACAGTAAGACCTGAAAAGTGTAAGCTTGACGTCTATCGAACAACGTGCAAACCTGCGAACTATCATGTTCGCTCTCACTGCCAGCGCCCTCCGTTCCCTTTCTATATCATCATTGTCCTTGAGGTCAGAGGTCAGCACATGTCCAAGGTACTTGAATTTAAGCACCCGTCGCAATTCTGTGCCATTGAGTGCAATGTTGGGAAACACTTTACATGTACTGTTTCCACTGGCCTCAAAGACCATGACTTCACTTTTAAGTGGATTATATTTTAATCCGTGCCGCTTGGCATACTCTTCACAGATCGCAAGCAATCTCTTAATGCCACATACTGATGCACTCAGCAGCACCATGTCATCAGCATAACTTATATTGTTCACATTAACTCCATCTATGTGACAACCTATCCGGGTGCTACTGAGTGTCACAATTAGATCGTTCATGTACAGGTTGAACAGGATGGGCGAGGACAGTCCCCCCTGCCTCACCCCGCACTCCAACCTGTACGATTGCGACATGCTTCCTGACCATCTAACGCTGTTGACCTGATTTCCATACCAGTACCTACAGATGTTGATGAGGTCC
>NWSH02000006.1:5581185-5611003 GCA_002382865.2 Heliothis virescens | reverse complement strand
GCTGTCGATACACACAGGAGTAGCCGGCTTACTATTAAGTTTACCTGTAGCTTTCCAAAAAGATCGAAACTCGGTTTTAGAGTGATGAGAGGCCAGAATATCCATTTTTATTTGTTCTTCATGGTTTTGACACCATCTCAGTCGGTTCTTAAAGATTTTCCTGGCCTCACACATCTCACTGTAAATAGCACCTGAATTTGGTTTGCCATACCAACACCACAAATAAAATTTCTGCTTAGCTTCCCTGTGTGCATCGCCAACATGTAAGTTCCACCCTACAACATGTTTCTTTTTCTTACGTACATTATGTTTACTTCGTTTACTCAATAATGCTGCCTCTCTTAATACATTTACAATATTGCTATACAAATCGTCAATGACTTGTCTATGTCTCAAAGAATTACAAGTGTAATCCGCACATCCACCAAACTCTTCTGGAAAGTCCAGAAGTCTTAAGCGTCTATGACATTCAGCTGTGTATTGTCTAACTTGATCGACAGTTCTTTCCCCCCATATAGTATCATTTACAGACATTTTACATCCTACTATTTTAGGTGAGACTCTGCCTAGATTACACTCTAAAATCATCGGAAAGTGGTCCGACCACATAACGTCATACTTGACAGACACTCCTCGGACTGACGGCAACGCAGCCTTAGAAACTATACAGTGATCGAGCCATCTTTGTGATCCGTGAGCCTCGCTCACAAAAGTAAAACACTCAAACGAATCAGAATGGCCCCTCAACATTTCTACGTCAATGCAAGTCCATTCTTGGTCCTCACAAAATAATGATAATTCATTATAAAACTGCTCAGTATATATAGTAACTGCTATGATAGCGCTTACCGACCCGAGGATGTCCGTAAACTCGACTAGATTCGCCGCTGTGTCCACAGGCATGTAAACATTCATCACCAGTATAGACCGCTCAGGTAACACTACGCGGATAGCACATATTCGCGGATTATTGCACTGCACCACTATCACGTTAGGAAACACTTTTTGCCGCCACAGTATTCCAAGACCGCCGTGAGGGCGACCTCGTATCATGCCCGACGCCATATCCACCGCAGAAGTCCCCGTGCTGTTGAACTCGTCATCAATACTGCTCAAGTACGAAATATCACATGGCAGCAACCATGTCTCCTGAAGAGCTATTACGTCACAAGTTTTACACAGCTCACGTATTCCATTCACAGAGCGCTTGACACTCTTACAATTAAAGGTAGCAAATTTATAAACATCCTTAGCCATTCTATTTGTTATGTATATCTATGAACAATTTAGATTTACAATACGGATGTATCTCTATATCTCTTCACATATCTTTTCTCATAGGCGCTGCTGAGAGCAGAAAATCGGATCGCCATTAATCTGGCGGAGGCCCGCGCGGCCGCACCGATCGCAAATGAATGGTCATTGAAATGAAGACGTATGGACCAAACATATCACTCGGACATTTTATTTCATTTGCCATCTGCTGCCCGTCTGGGATCCTTACAAAAGACGTTTGTTTGCCTTAACTTAAAACTACTTTTCCAGCTTTCCGTGAGGCTAATTCTGAACTTTCTACCTTGCAACATTTTTCTTTTCAGTAATTGCACGAAATGGTCGGAGAGTTGCAAGTTGCTGCAAGTGTGAAGTGTTGAGTTTAAAGTGCTGGCATGAAGTTGATCTCTAAGGAGGTGGATAGTTTTCTTTCGCTTTAAAGTCCGGTTCAAATTAAAATATGAATAACATATGTAGGTACTTGCGAAGAAATTACTTCTTGTTCATTGGTTTTCAAGTTGATAAAAAAAGAAGTAAGCTTGTTTTTTAAAGAATTACAATTCTGCCTACGTAAGACTAACATTCTGTGAAAACTGAAACTGTTTCGAATTCTCTAAAGGCTACAATTTGTCTGAGAAACTATCTGTCTGACATCCTAAGAATCACAGTAAATGTAACGTGTCTAAGTAACGCCCACCAAACCTTGGAATAACTTATAAATTCGTCACGTTTGTTCGCTGGCATTCAGTACGATTGTGTATTGGGAATACTCTTGCCAACAGTTCTCATCATGTGGAAACAGAATACAAATTCGAAACTATTAGGTACCGTTCAGGTATTTGCGACGATATAACTATAGCTGGCTTATACGTATTTATAAAGAGCTTAGCGGTTTCGAAAATATGTAGGTACTTAAGTAGGGACACCTACTGAAAAAGCGGCTTGGATAAATTATTGTACGAAAGTTTTTATATAAACTACATGTAGGTTGGGATTTTCCTTCTTTGTTGATAATTTTGGAATATTTTTAAAACCTCTATAATGAAAGCGAGTTTTGGTAAAAATAAGATCGAACGTTTATCCTTACCCACGATGTAGACCTTTGCCTCCAAATGTAATTATTGAAAGAAAACTCAACATGTGGTTTGAAAATGAAATAATATAAATTTCGAGCATTGGTCCTGAGACAGTATCCACCTGAAGTGAACATCTATGTTTGTTTAAGTTGTTGACCTAGAATAATTAGTTAATTGTTATTTGACTGCCATTTGGTATAATAGGTACCTAATTAGGTATACACCGTGAACATTATGGTATGTTCTATATTAATTTAATTATTGAAACATATTAGAAATGCCAATTTGATAATATTTGGGCTAAGATTACTCCTTAGCTGAAAAATATTTAATCTAAAAGTGACTACATTATTCTTTCACAAACTGAATTGCCCGCACATGGCATGGTTACTGTTACGAATTTATCAGCTACGTACAGCTTTAATACGTCGTCAACTCATTCATCAAACTGTATGTAACAAATCACGAGTATTAGTAGTATTGGTGTACTATTGTGATAATTTATGTGGCTATCACAGTGGTGTCATGTCACGTTATCCAGTGTGTTAGCCTACTAAAGGACGGCGGCGTCGCGCCACAAACCGACTGCACGATAAATGGCACTGATGCTGATCGAACGACCGCTTATACAACTACAGTTTACTGTAAAATACGAGCTACAGTTGCCGAATCGACGATCAATAGTACCTATTGGTCTTTACTACTGCTAACCCACATATATCACTTTTGTGCACAATCACTTAGAGTTATTGATCACTGGGTTTTCGGTGTCTTACTTGAATTTATTGTAGTAACATCAATATGAGTGTAGTATCAAAAATAAAATATTAGACTTACGATTCATGCATATGCTACGAGGTGCTACGCTGGCTACGACGTAGACTTGTAGCATACTCATGCTACTATCGCGGTACTATACGTACATAGTGGACTATAATTATTTATTTATCTTTAAATATACATATGAAGGAAACATTACCATTATTTTTACAGATGCAGTCTTTCGTTTAGGATATGTTAACCACTGATATGTTAAATATTAGATATTTCTAGCTTAAGTACCTACATTAAAGTTACAAAGTGGCACATTCAAAGAAATTTCACGATGTCCTTTGAGTTAAAGACGTACACAGATAATATATAAGTAAGCACATTCGTCGTGTAGATGCGTGGTTCTTGATGGGGAGGGACGTTATATCAGCAGACATTAGTTTGTCCCCTAATGTGGTGTTGCGCTGGTAGTGCGTTGGCAAGCGCAGCGCTGTCGATGTCTCCGGCCGAGATTTATCTCCCGGGCCCGCCCTCCGCGCGGCTCCCGGCCCATTCGCATCGACTTCATTTTCAACACAGACGATAAAGTTTCATTTTACTTTTTCTGTTATAGACAGATAAATTCAATGCTGTCTGTATTCAAGTCTGTAGAATACCAGAATCGTTAAGAAATAGAACGAATTAAACAGGAGCTTTCAATTTGGAAATGAAATTCGTAATGTTTTCCGATATTGCTGCAAAGCGGCGAGCGCGCGAGCCGTTGCAAAATTAATGCGACCAGAGGGAAATATTTCACGATAGCATCTCTTTCAAACTACAAGTTTTTCCTTTGCAGGTAATTCCTATTTGAAGAACAGAAAAACTCGTGAAAGCGTGAGATTTTATAGTTGTCTGAGCAAGGAGCTAGTCTTGTATAACGTCATGAAAAAGTCGTAAATGTTGCGTACTGGTGTGTACGAGTGAAATTTTCTACTTGAGCAGGCGCGCGATCTACGGAACATGCAAAATTTTATGAGGCCTGCCACCCGACTCTATCCTCTTACGTACGGTTTCTATTTTATGACTTCAACAGTTAAAGTTATGGCTACATGAGGTGGGAATCGAATTTCAGTAAATGTCGTATTGGATACGTCAATCCATCCGGTGGCACGTATGGAAATCGAAAGGTTTTCTGAACGTATCTAGGTAACTTCTTAGTAAGAGTCCCGACGTTTCCTTTTGAATGTAAAGTAAGCATCTAAGATTTTAGGATTCATACGTTAGTTGTGTTCATAAAGCTACGATGTTACTAGACAGCTGGCTGTCGTCTGGCTTGATGAGGGTAGCCGAAGGTCATTATTAGAAGTGAAATACTGCTACATAATACATGTTCAGGCTGATGATACCAAATACATCATTGTTTTGGGAAGTGGTTGAAATTACTATGTTGTTTATCGACGGTAAAAATATTTACGTAATATTTATTGTCAAAAATAATTTTGGATTTCAAAACGTTGTCTATTTTAATAACATCACCTCTTACACATTTTTGGATCAATCAATATACTTACTGCCTGTATCTGCAACGAAATTGAAAAATGTAATGCAATGAGAATTGAATGAAACCCGCATTTGTATCTGTACCAACCTAATTATTTTTATTGAAGTGAAAATTCTATTTGCATTTTCGTTCCATGATAAAAAGCTCGGTAAACGAATGCAGTGAATCGTGGAATCAGTGAAAATAGATTTCTGCAGTCAGTTCGTGGGTAAATTGACGCTATATATTGCTTTCTATGACATCGTTACGAAAATAGTCATAAACGAAACAGCTGATAATGAAAATACTCTTCTTAAGTTACAATTTTATTTATTGCTTAAAAAACAAGAAAAACACTTTTAGCCACATAAAAGTGTATGTTTTAAAATTGGCATGTTTACTACGTGTACCTAGTTATATTTATCTTTTTTTATCTTAATCTAAGAAGTTCTCCCGTCCAGGTTAAACCCGTGTTAAGCATGCATTGTTGCTCAGAAGTTGGCCAAGAGTGTAAAGTTAGGAACACCGAGCGTTTACGGAGCTATGTTTTACTGTTTGCAGCGGGGTTAGCAAACACCCTAAATAAGATAAGTAGACAAGTAGGTTTAGGGAACTATCTACAAGTTATTTACACATTTGACCTTTTTTTCTTGCCTCGGGTGGCTGTATTTAAAAGCGCAAGTAATGTTGCGAAAATGTTAAAAAAGCTGAAATAAATAAGCAAAATATCGACACTTTCTGGGAATATTGTAGATTATTTCACCTGTTTATTATTTATATAGTAACAACAACGGAAAATAAATGGACAATTAATTATCATGTACGTTTTACGTTTAGCCCTGACATATTTTAGTTAGATATTTATTTAATGAATGACTACTTGATGGAGCTTTAATTAAACATTGATTAAATTGTCACTATAGAGGTATATCAGTACAAAAGCTACTACTGGATCATTAAAACTAATTGCGACTAGCCTGTTACGTCGGTCCGTTAAAACCGGCCTTTAAAATTGTGGGATCAATCGATTCATGAGACTCGGCGGTGTTTACTCGAAGTGAATTCCAAAAGCAATTTTCTTCTGAAGTATTGATGGAAGGGAGATAATATTCAAAATGATCCGTAAAATTATCTTTAAGATTCCATGTGCGTCACTGTCGAGTCACTAAGCGGATATTTATTTTGTGGTACTGAGTTTTGATGTGTTTCAATAATATATCAAACAAATATCGAATATTTTAGATGTTTTTTTTTGTGGAAAGTTAGTAGGAACCACAAAGGTACTTGATAACGACAAGTACGTGTACGAACCGCCCCACTGTGAACATCTTATACTGTTTACCGTCTTTGACTACAGAACATAAAGTAGTCAGATAGTTCTGAACAATTTTTAATCCCCTTCGATTTTGAATTTGCTACCATTCTCATTTTGTAAGCTTTCTGCCGCAAACTGCTGCTCTCAGAATACATATATAATTAAAACGAAACTAGGTTAACAATCACGTTCAAAGTGAGCTAATCCTGCTAATCAGACTTCCACCGTCACGAATAGCTGCGCTAAGTTTGGAGAAGTTTAATCAATTTACATTCGATTAAAACATCAAATGTTTGCCAGGCTTTAGGAAACAATTGGTCTTAACAATGTTTAAAAAACGAAATGTGATTTTATCATACTGTAAACTTAGATTAACATTTGGAAGAAAAGATGCTTGAAGATGAAGTTAGGGAAAAAAATATGTATGATGTTATTTTTAACCTACTTTGTTTCCGAATTACAAATAGACGACAATATTCTTTAGCTTTCTGTCTATTTGTAAGTATGTAATCTAGAGTCTGTATGAAAAAACATCATAAAAAGAACCAAACGCCATATGCGATGCGGAAAACAATACCATTACTATCGTTACGTATATTTCCGAACAGCGCTTAGTAGCAGTTTATGGAGGGACTACAGTGTCCATATTATCGGCACATATCAGGCGCCATGTGTTGCTGCAACGGCCGATCAATAGCATTGCTATGTGCTACTTTCCAAACGAACCGAATTCATGAGCATTGTATGGCCCATATTAAGGACTAGATTTAGTTACACACTCAGGCGCCTAATTACATACTCGTAACCTCCCTGAAAATTTATTGTAGAAGTAAATCTTTTAGATTTACTGCTAATTACGTTCCTCGGTAGTGTTCCTGTGAGACAGTCAATATACTCCGAACTATATATTATCGTTCTTAATTAGAAGTATATGTGTCGAATTAAAGCGAAATTAGGATAGTCAGATTGCTTTGGGATTGTTTTACTGTAATCAAGTGGAATGCTCGGCTCCGGTTATGGTTGGGTGGTCGCGGTTTCTAAAAACGTGTAATTTGGTGATATTGTAAGTACTCGTTGTGGTTTATCCTTTGGCCTATCATTTGGTCAGGTTTCAATGCTACTTCATTAAATGTTATCAGAAATATTTTAACGTAATTTCATAATCTAAGTATTGCGCGCTAAATTATAAAGAGGGAAGTAGGCAAAATACCCACTCAAACGCTAAATAGTGCTTATGTCCCCGTTAATCATATTCTAGTTGGGTGTATTGTCCTCACATAGCTCTATCATTTAGCAATACATCATCATAAATCTTGTCGAGCGCTAGGCTGGAGTGCAGCGGCGCTTGAGCTCGCCCTCAATTTGAGAGGTCCAGGCTTGCGGCCGACACCTCCCTAACTGCCCCAAATATGTTAAATAGGCAATTGATGTGTTTACTTAGAGCAATCTGCAAGCTCACCATGATATGCCAAACAGAACACAAGCTAATGGGTAAGGCACACTTATATTATAAGGCGAAAGTTGTGAATGTGGGTTGTGCTTGTTAATTCTTCACGTGTGAAATTAGGCAGTTATGTACCTATAATATGTCATAATATTCTTACACATGGTGAATTGAACATAAATGGTCAACTCTTACAAAAAACAAATATCGAAAAATACTTAGGTCTTAGGTACTCGTGATGACAAACTTACAATGAAACCCCATATCGTCGTCTTAGAGTGAAAACCTCGGAAATGCATTTTTTTCCGCATTTTTTTTATCTCGTTTCTAGGAAGATAACTTCGCAAAGAACTTCCTACATGTTCCTCCTGAAAAGTCATGTCTCTTACACTTACGAGGTTTTCACTCTAAGGCATCGATATAGAAAAAGTAAAAAAAAAAAGATATCGCTAACTGGTGCCCTGAGAGGAATTGTCAGATGTCTCCCAATAAAGGTTAAATATATGATATATAACTCGATGGTAAAACCACATCTCGATTATTTAATTGAAAGGGGAAGTGCTGCTAAAACTAACCTTAAACCACTAAAAATACCTATCTCAAAACAAAGTTATTAAAGTTTTATTCAATTATGACTTCTTAGCATCCGCTCAAAAGATTTTCAAAGAAACAAAATTAATGAATATTGATCAAACCTATAAATATAATACTTGCATACTGGTGCGAAAAATCATCAATAGGGATATACATACACAAATAACATTTAAGAAAAAAATACAAATACAAAAGCGCATGACAAGGCAAGCTAATCATTTAATATTAAGAGCACCGAGGACAAACTATGGAAAATGGAGCATCGTGTATGAGGGGGCTGCACTTTATAACTCTATTTCTAACACCATCAAAGAATCGAAATCACTTCCAACATTTAAAAGGCTATTAAAGCACCATTTGTGCAACAAATGAGTAAGTTCTTTTGTTATAATATGTTTGCATGTATTTTTAGTTTACACTAATCTACGAGCGGAACTGTTGCTTATCCTTAGCTTGATTTTTAATATGTTTTTCCTCATAGAAGTGAATAATTGTATTCTTTTTGAGTGAAATAAATTTCTTAAACAGTAATAACCAGCTATTTTTTATCCGAACGCGGGAAAAAGTTCAATCAGGATGCGGTAAAAACCGTCGACGAAACCAGTAGTACCTACGTGAAAATTGATATTTTTTAGGTATGCTTAAATATTTAAATAACAAATAATAAGGAAAATTAAAGTGAAAATGTAAATACATATTAATATTCTTACTTCTTCAAACTTAGAAATGTAAACCCCTGCAGTGTTAAAGTTAACGTTTCCTTGAATTTAATTATGTCGGAAGATTGAATAGATCTTGAGTTTCCGCAATTCTGATGTTTACGCAATCGTACTTTGTGCGGTTGATGTCTTATCATCCACTAATATAGCGTTTATTTACCTAAACAACCACTACTTCATAATAACTTATACTATTATGACTTTTGTTCCCACGGTACGGGTGCTTCTACACTTTCATAAAAAATCTGTTAAACGTCTAGGTATATTGGGCAGTATACAAACAAAAATAACACGACATTATAGGCACTAAAAAGATAGAAAATTATATTTACAAAATGACAAATTGACAGTAACACTGTAAAAAGTGAGCAAAACGAAAAAAAGGCCGTGGTGCAGTATGTCTTAAGTTTGCACTGAATAGGAGTCCAACTCAGCATGTGGCAGGTTGGATATCTGAAGCGGGATTCTGTTGGATCCGTGCAATGGCCTACGGACGTCTAGTAGATCGAACTGTAAATAAATAAATATAGTGCAATAAAAACAATGTAGGTGTTAGTAAATAAGTGTTAAAAGTTGTGTGTGTGTCGTGTTTAACTATTATCTAACAATTAAGGGTGAGAAACAATGAATCATGTGTTTTTGTAAAAGCAAGTTAGTACGTCTACATATATATTTTATTACTTAAATACATATTGTTATTTTTATATAAGCAAGTATTTATAAGCAGCACAACAAGTTTACTACTCAAGATCAACATCGAAGTCTGCACTGAGGAACCAAGGTACTGCTTAATAGCAGTTTGGTGAGTAACTACAGCAGCTTAGCTCACGTCCACAATTGAAACTATACCTGTATCGTCGAACAGAATACTACTTGAACCACTCTTGGATAACCGCCCTTACCCATTTATTTACATCGATAAATCGATGTAAAGAAACAACGAATTTATAGAAGTGTGAACGTGCTATATTTTAAATGTAATGGGCCGGCCGTTTGGCGCGAATTGTAATAAATTACCTTACATTTATCCCACTCTCGGTTCAATTAATTGGCTGCGTGTGGATACCACGGTCTATGTGTGACTTGTATCGAAACAATTTTCTCAAATCCGAATATATTTTGGTGCCATGTTTCAAAATAATAAAAAATGGACACGCATTTCTTGTTTTTANAAGGCATCGATATAGAAAAAGTAAAAAAAAAAAGATATCGCTAACTGGTGCCCTGAGAGGAATTGTCAGATGTCTCCCAATAAAGGTTAAATATATGATATATAACTCGATGGTAAAACCACATCTCGATTATTTAATTGAAAGGGGAAGTGCTGCTAAAACTAACCTTAAACCACTAAAAATACCTATCTCAAAACAAAGTTATTAAAGTTTTATTCAATTATGACTTCTTAGCATCCGCTCAAAAGATTTTCAAAGAAACAAAATTAATGAATATTGATCAAACCTATAAATATAATACTTGCATACTGGTGCGAAAAATCATCAATAGGGATATACATACACAAATAACATTTAAGAAAAAAATACAAATACAAAAGCGCATGACAAGGCAAGCTAATCATTTAATATTAAGAGCACCGAGGACAAACTATGGAAAATGGAGCATCGTGTATGAGGGGGCTGCACTTTATAACTCTATTTCTAACACCATCAAAGAATCGAAATCACTTCCAACATTTAAAAGGCTATTAAAGCACCATTTGTGCAACAAATGAGTAAGTTCTTTTGTTATAATATGTTTGCATGTATTTTTAGTTTACACTAATCTACGAGCGGAACTGTTGCTTATCCTTAGCTTGATTTTTAATATGTTTTTCCTCATAGAAGTGAATAATTGTATTCTTTTTGAGTGAAATAAATTTCTTAAACAGTAATAACCAGCTATTTTTTATCCGAACGCGGGAAAAAGTTCAATCAGGATGCGGTAAAAACCGTCGACGAAACCAGTAGTACCTACGTGAAAATTGATATTTTTTAGGTATGCTTAAATATTTAAATAACAAATAATAAGGAAAATTAAAGTGAAAATGTAAATACATATTAATATTCTTACTTCTTCAAACTTAGAAATGTAAACCCCTGCAGTGTTAAAGTTAACGTTTCCTTGAATTTAATTATGTCGGAAGATTGAATAGATCTTGAGTTTCCGCAATTCTGATGTTTACGCAATCGTACTTTGTGCGGTTGATGTCTTATCATCCACTAATATAGCGTTTATTTACCTAAACAACCACTACTTCATAATAACTTATACTATTATGACTTTTGTTCCCACGGTACGGGTGCTTCTACACTTTCATAAAAAATCTGTTAAACGTCTAGGTATATTGGGCAGTATACAAACAAAAATAACACGACATTATAGGCACTAAAAAGATAGAAAATTATATTTACAAAATGACAAATTGACAGTAACACTGTAAAAAGTGAGCAAAACGAAAAAAAGGCCGTGGTGCAGTATGTCTTAAGTTTGCACTGAATAGGAGTCCAACTCAGCATGTGGCAGGTTGGATATCTGAAGCGGGATTCTGTTGGATCCGTGCAATGGCCTACGGACGTCTAGTAGATCGAACTGTAAATAAATAAATATAGTGCAATAAAAACAATGTAGGTGTTAGTAAATAAGTGTTAAAAGTTGTGTGTGTGTCGTGTTTAACTATTATCTAACAATTAAGGGTGAGAAACAATGAATCATGTGTTTTTGTAAAAGCAAGTTAGTACGTCTACATATATATTTTATTACTTAAATACATATTGTTATTTTTATATAAGCAAGTATTTATAAGCAGCACAACAAGTTTACTACTCAAGATCAACATCGAAGTCTGCACTGAGGAACCAAGGTACTGCTTAATAGCAGTTTGGTGAGTAACTACAGCAGCTTAGCTCACGTCCACAATTGAAACTATACCTGTATCGTCGAACAGAATACTACTTGAACCACTCTTGGATAACCGCCCTTACCCATTTATTTACATCGATAAATCGATGTAAAGAAACAACGAATTTATAGAAGTGTGAACGTGCTATATTTTAAATGTAATGGGCCGGCCGTTTGGCGCGAATTGTAATAAATTACCTTACATTTATCCCACTCTCGGTTCAATTAATTGGCTGCGTGTGGATACCACGGTCTATGTGTGACTTGTATCGAAACAATTTTCTCAAATCCGAATATATTTTGGTGCCATGTTTCAAAATAATAAAAAATGGACACGCATTTCTTGTTTTTATTCGAATGAAAGCTGACTCGGTGAAATTTTATATAGTATTCCCAAATATTTTTGAAATGCTGAAGAGGAATGCTCGACATTTCAATATAGAGGCATTATCAACAATGGCTGTTAAAACATGTAAAAGTCCAGTTATAGATAAGTAAATGTACATTTTCTGGAGTCCCCACGTCGTGTCGTCGCGATTCGTAAACTTGTGCCACACATAGCGCGCCTCAATTGACTCAGCGTTTTTATATTCCCCTTATCGGTGATTTAGTTCAGGCTCTTTTCGGCTGTTAAATATAAATCTAACTTACGGATGTTGAAAAATCATTCTTCGCGTCATAAATTGTGCCGCACCAGCAGGGGTGGCTACAGTGAAAAATTGCACTCGCTGTGTAATCGCTGTGTCGAAGCAGAGGGTGCTAATGTTGCAAGTTAAATTTATCTTGTAAAACATTTATTATAACCGAAACTACACGCGCGACTGTGACTCAGCCAATTGAGCTGATGGAAGCTGTAGCTACATTTTATGAATAACGGTAAGAATGATTTTTTAATGTGATATACAAACTTTACAAAAGTTACGATGGTTTTATAGGTGTGTCGGATTCGATCAGGTTTTGTTACGACTTGTAAAATATTCGTTGCATCTCGAAGATTATAAATCTTTTACGGAGTCAAGATATGGCCGAAGATTTATACCCATCGACGTAAAACCAAAATTTGATCTAAAAATATTTTAATATCTTATGGCAACCTCATTAAGTTTAATACAGCGTCTTGTTTTGTATTAACTGAAAGAACCAATCATACGGATACTGAATGCTGCTTACCTCTAATGCAATTACATTACACGCACATTACGTTAAAGTTTCCCTTTGTTTCCCCTCACGGGTGACTATTTTACAAGGAATGACAGCGCGAGCCCAGAGCAAGCCCCTTCAGACGTGCGGGCGCCTCTCTGTCGCCTACCCTTTGCGGTCTTACCCTCAAGCGAATTATAAGCCTACAGCCTTGGAATACTAAAAGGGACGGATAAAAATTCACCCCTTAGGTAGCCACATCTAAGCTGACAGACAACTTCGCCTTGCAACTACGAGACAAGGACGAAATCCTTAAGGAACAAATCAATCCCTCGTCTTACGGATTGCGAGATCAAGCGAACAGGTAAATAAAAATGGCGTACGAGTTCGCTTGTTGATCCTCAACTAACAATACAATGCTGGCAAACTTGGGGATTTAAAACCCATCTGTATAATGTTGTGTGAATAAGCTTTACTAAATTGTCTCGGTACATTATGAATTAGTTTGTTCGGAAATTAAAAGTGTGATGGCCGTAACCAGCCTTAACAATGGCTACTATAATGAGACAGTTGTGTAAGTCACAACGTAAGTGCTTAATGACTGCTCGTTTGTGCTATAGCTAGTGTAGGTTTGGTCCAAATTACGTGCAGCTCGCGGCCTATTTCCCGTCACGTAGACAACGCGCAAACGAGTAGACACAGCAAACGAGCCGCGCGGCTGCTCTTCACGGGCGACACCGAATGTTGGCATGTTATTATCAGACTTCATTGTGTTGGTAAGATCTACACATTGAGTATAAAAATACTGGGTGCTTATGAATACCTAATTGTAATATAGGTACCAAGTACACAGAGTGGAAGGCCCAGCTTATATTAATTTTAACCTATAGGCAGGTTGAGAATTCAGTAAATCAATTTAATCATTATACTTACAAACAAATGACCGAACCGACCGATCATCATCATCAGCCTTTTTATAGTTCCACTGCTGGGTACATGCCTCCTCCCACATAGAGAAGGATTGAGCGTTAATCATCACGCTTGTTCAATGCGGGTTGCTGATTTCAGACTTCATGTAAGTATAAGAACCTGAAATGTACGAATAAATCATAGAAGAGTAATATGACACAAACATAAACCATAATATCTGAAAATAACTCAAGTCATGTCATGGGCACTAGTGCACTAACCTAACTGGAATGTAATGGACGAAGTAATCTGTGCATTCCTGAGTACTACTGCAATGCTATGTAATATGAGCCTCTATGCCTTGTCTTTCATCATACGTGTTTTCTCACTGACACAATTTCTTTGTAAAACACCACTTTTATGAAGTGGCAACACACGAAAATACGGCGCGGGAATTTTAAGATGCGCCTGGAATATTTTTTAAGTTAAATTCCCGGCACGGTGCTGGTACGAGTATATCTTGAATGTCCACACTAAAAACTTTAAAACGTACTTAATTTTTTTCACAAAATGTCCATCTCTATACACAGTTCGAGATAAATTCTCCATTCTTTTAGCGTTGCGGTTTGCTAGTGTAGGCACTGACTGACACTGACTAAAAAATAGAATTTAAATTTTATAAGTCGTTGTAGGTACCTATCGGTAATTTAAAAGCAAAATATTTCTACTATTATTATTCAAGAATTTGAGGTTGAAATTCACTTAAGAGGCGAGTAATGAGTATTCTTGATGCGCTTGCACAAAACTAATTGGCTCGCGTAACGGCAACGAAATAAAATAAAAATCCATTAGGTGCACCGCTCCAGTGCCGAGACTAGTGTTGTTCAAATATCATTGCTCATTGGACTTCCACTGCGCAATTTATGAGCTGTAAAAATGTTTACAAAGTAAAAACGGGATTTAGGTTTAAATAAAACAGTTTTGATTTGTTATAACACGAAAGGAGACCTAAGCTATTCGAAAGTGTTGAAGCAGTGAAGTGTAAACAAGGTGGTGAGGGGATCACTCAAATAAAGTAAACGTTGGGAGCAACACGTTTCAGGCGGCTCTTACTGGGATTACCAGTGTCGTATTAGCGCGTGATCGATAGTGTATCGTAAGCTGCAGGCCGCAGCACTAGCCGAGCGGCCATCTTGTCGGTCAGTCCTATCACGTACGTAACGAATGAAGGATCTCTGCAGCGACCCGGCCCCGACTGCTCGTCCGATTCCTTGCACCGTATTTAAAGCATAAGTTGCGAGCGTTTCAGAAAACATCTAGGTAATACATTCTTACTATGGAGGTAGGTATTTACTTCGTCTAGAAATGAGTAAAAGATTTAGTGTGACATACTTAATTCAAATTAAACAAGTGTTTTCATATTACTAGGACAATTTTGGAAGTGGTCCGTTCCAGGTGTCTTGAAAACTCTCTAGGCTCCTCCAACCTAGTCAATTTTAAACAACAATAGATTTCATAAACTTTTGGCATTGATTAATTACATTCCGCACTTTATATAGTACAGAACTGGTGAACAAGATTCCAGATCTTTGCAAACAGTTCACTTGTCATGACATTTGTTAGATAACTACTTCCAAACTTCTTGATTAACATTATGGTAGTTGTATAAGAACTATTAATTTTCTTCTTGAAGCCGTTACGAGTTGATTTAGGTACTAAACTATTAATCTTGAATAAAGTAAGTCTAGCCCACTAATTTGCCGTATTACAAGTTACTCAAAGTTTGGTAACAATAATAAATAAATACGTACCTATCCTTAATCTCAAAGATAGATAGGAGTTAAATATACGAGTATATATGTATGTGCATGATTAGAGAGGATTATTAACTTGTACATACATCTCACGTAGCTAGACGTAAGTGGGTATGTACAGCGACACAGAAAATCACTCGAGACGGGATGAGCCGGCCCTACAATGACGTTAATCAGAATTCAATGGGTAATCACTGAATATGCAAGCGTGTGTAATACTACATTGTATACGTTCAGTGTAGACATTGTACTGTTAGACGGTAGCCGCCCATTTAATTAGCGCGTGGTCCATTAGTGCAGGTCGTCCGAACAAATAAAAGTCGTATTATGAATAGCGGCTGAGTTGGAACTGTCACTATTAACGTGATTGCTTCCTTGAATGACGTGGTCGTGTGGTCCCGACACGTATTCACTACTTTTGGGGCTGTATTTATCACATGTTTGTTTGTGTTAGGCGCTCGGGAAATATTACTTTCCTTATGTAAACATTGTCTAGAACTTAACTCAAGTTTTACACGTTATTCGATTGTTTGTAAGGTACCGACGTTCTGTGAATAGAAATGGGTTCAGGTTTTCTCTTACCTTAAGTTCTTGTTTTTCTAAGAAAACTTGAAGTCGTATTAACGCTTGGTGGAAACTCGTTGAAAGGCACGCCTTGGCTAAGTGTTGTGTTTAAAGAAGCAGGTTGTGCCTAAGTAGAGATGTTACGTGTAGTAGGTGCGCCGCGTCACAAGCACGGCATTAACCCATTTCTCTAAGTTCACTCTTACGTGAGCTGACGAGCGTTACGTTTTATATCAGGCCTAAACTGCCAGACCTTACCAAGTTCTAGTAGGTAATCTCTGTCTTCCAAGACTTGCTACTTAGATCCAACAGCTAAGAGTTTGACAAATAGTGTGGCATGAAAATTTCTACGTAGCTAAGCGCTTCGCGTCACGAATTTACGCTCCAACGATACGTTGCAAATCACATCACAATTATCTCTACTCGAACTAAAATAAATTAAATTTAACATTTTGCTACTACGTACGTAGGTACCTAAAATATATCTACTCCCAATGAACATTCGACACAGAATTTGTTTTATTGAAACTGTAGAAACCTAGTTAAGATAATATCCCAATTTTCCCGGTCATTGGTTCTCAATAGCGAGTGTTCTATTTGTCATAAGGGTCCTCAACTACTTTAAAATATTGGATTTCACTTTTACGTTCAAGCAATCTTAGGTTTTTATTCGTGCAATAAATTTCTCGACTTCGATAGGGGCTGACCTGGAGCGTTTAGATTGAAGGTACAACTATTTATTTAACGTCTACGGCAGATATAGGTACCTTAAACAGGTGTGTCAAGAATATATTAGTCTCGAAAAGTCGCGGGGGACAACTTGATTGCGAAATAAACCCTGAAAACAGAAGAGCTCTCGAGGAGATCGTTTTGAACTAAATAGCCCGAGTTGACGTCGAGTAGCACAGAAGTCAGGGGAATTGAAGCCGCGCTGTTGGAGCGCACCGCGCGCGCCAACGCGAACGTTTCACGGAAAATACTTGTGTGGCACGTGACCCGCACACTAAACTGCACCTAAGATAATCAGATATTAATTGAAGATTTGTGGAACTATTCCTAAATAAAATTTTGACAATTCGAAAAGCTCGTGTCTATATAAAACTAAAATATAAAGTACAGACGACAACAGGTCAACGTATACGAATCTGTCAAATTTTACCAGTCAAACATTAACCTACCTCGATTGTCATAAAACCGTTTGCAGAAATTTGACAGATTGTGGTAACTTGATGTGCTGTTGTCTGTACCTACCGTACAACAATCATATTTATTTATTTATTTATTTATTTAATACTTTTTGCACATATTTAAACATACAATGGCGGACTTAACGCCTTAGGCGTTTTCTACCAGTCTACCTTAGGGTGGTGGAGAAATAGCAACGGTAGGTGCATGAATTTATTATATTAAGTTAAAAGAAAAAAAAAAATAACAATAATGATATACATATACTATACATANGTACAACAATCATATTTATTTATTTATTTATTTATTTAATACTTTTTGCACATATTTAAACATACAATGGCGGACTTAACGCCTTAGGCGTTTTCTACCAGTCTACCTTAGGGTGGTGGAGAAATAGCAACGGTAGGTGCATGAATTTATATTATTGTATTTACATATTGTTGTTTCTTTTTTTATTTTCTTTTTATTGTAATCTTCCAAAAATAAACGTTTTCATAAACCCATTTGCCACAACAAAATAATATCACGAGTATAGCCAAACCAATAGTTTCGAAATACCAAACAACAGAGAAACTAACGGCAATTGTAAAATGTTTTTCACGATAGCTTGATTTCCGGAAAACCGTCCCGGGGGACAGGCGATGGGAATGTATGGCTACTTTGTACTTCATATAACTTTATAGCCGGTATCGGTTGTGAATTTTTAACGCATCAATTGTTTGTAATCTCTTTGTGTATTACGGGGTACGTGTCCGGCGGAAAACCAATATTATTTATTTAGCAAGTACGCTCGAATGAGATAAAATGAGAATATTGTGCGCTGGCCAAAGAATAACGAATATTTTTTGTAGTGAAGTCGTGTTTTCGTAGCATGTTCGTAGCGTTATCGTAGCGCAGTGCTACGAATCTACGAAGACGGTTGATGTGTACGAACAATGGTGTCGCGACCTAACCGAGCACGGTGAGCACACAGGCAACGTTAGCTGAAATCTTTTGAGCTCC
Organism: Heliothis virescens; assembly: GCA_002382865.2. NCBI lineage: Eukaryota > Metazoa > Arthropoda > Insecta > Lepidoptera > Noctuidae > Heliothis > Heliothis virescens. Next base: position 5,592,778 of record NWSH02000006.1, on the reverse strand, counting down.
CGTCAGACGGAATAGACACGAGGTTTCGTGTGCAAACTCTACTTGTTGTGCCAAGTGCTTACAAGTGCCTAATTTCGAGGAAGGCACATACAGAGTTTGCGTTAGATGTTTATTTTTGCACAGAAATAGCCATTTCATTATTGTAATTAAAACGGGATTCCTTTTTTACTGTCGCAAACTTAAATGCTTGTATTCTGGCGGTATAATGCGAGTCCCGAAAAGATAGAGAGTAAATTAATTCAAAAAATTCTTTTACTTTCATTTTGATAAAATATGGATTTTCCGGCGGCGTTTTATGGAGTTAGGAACACTTCGTAATCTACCTTTGCGAGGATTAACGTAAAATCGACGGCAGCTAAAAATATTCTGCTCTGTATCGACGCGGCGCGGTGGTTAATTACTCTTGAATATTTATTGGTCGTTTGAATAAATCGCTCGCGGCGGATAAGCCTTTAACTTGTATTATATTCACTTTTCCTGGCGCTAATTTTTGGTTCCTGTTTAAATCAGTTTTTGCGCCGCAGTTATTTGTATAAACAAATTCTGTTAAGATAAAAAATGTATAAAACAACTCATCGTATTTTTTAAAGCCATTACGACGCGGCGTAAAAATATTTTGTTCAATTTTACGGTTACGAGTGATTTTTAGTAAAGTTTATGCTGTCGGCATCTGTTGCCGTTCCGGGTGCTCGCTTAACGTGAGAGCCTGTAACGGGTTGGTATTGTAAATAACCCCTGTTTAGCAAAGTCAGAGAAGGGAATTACTTTCGCTGATCCCCGGAAAAGTTTCACTATTACGGAGCGCAAGTGTGATCCCTTTCGTATTACTTTTATGAGTACGCCAGCAGTTGACGGGACCTATGCAAATGTTATTGCGTTCGCTAAGGAAACAGCGCCACTCCACTCCGCCACTCCGGTTACTGAAATATCAATGTATCGGTTACGCCAATGAAAACATACTTACTTTCATTTAGGGACAATTTAATTACGGTTTCCTGTTAAAGCGATGTTAGTTTGCATTTCCAGTTTAATGGAGCTCGTTGACAATAAATTGTAATATAAATGGTCGTTTCGTAACCACAAATTGACCGGGATATAATTGCAGTATTTATTGGTTAGGAAGTACAAGTTTTGAATCCCTCATAAAATACATTCTCAGTCAATGATTATCTGAATGTATGCGAGTGGGTGTGGGCTGCGCGGCGCAGATAACTCGTAATATTGTGGAATACTTGGTGGTCGCCGGCGGAGGAAGAGGTTCAGCACCCACTACTAATGAATCAACTTCGGAGCCTGCCCGCCGAATTCAACTTTTAATTGATTTGACATTATTCCGTTTGTGGATCCCGAGCGATTGCGCTGCGCCCCTTCAATTATAACTCATCTCCCAATAAAATGATCAAATGAAAATTAATTTACGAAAGTTTAATGAAGTTATTAAAACCCTCGGGAAGATGTCGTTCAACATAACAATTGAATTGTGACTGACAAATATGTAAAGGTGCTTATCAAACAACGTGCGGTGTATCTCAGGGAACGATTTGTGCAACATACAGAGCACATTTTGATGTTATCTGATAGGTGTTATTGTAGAAACCAGTGGGCTTTAAGTAATTTTATTTTCACGTCTATCTAACACCTATGGGTAAAGTGGTTATCTCTTACCTACATCTCAGCCAATCGTGTGTCAAACACTTGTACGCTACATAGGCACTACGTCAAAGTTATCATGTTCAATCTATCAAGTTACACAAGCCACATCTTCTAGCTAACGGACGAACTAAAGGAGAATATGTAATACATTATAGTGCCTCTTAAGTAGTCTGAGTCAGCCAGTAGTCCGCCATCACATGTTCTACATATCGTGAATGAGTGGAAATTGCAAAGTTGCCGCGATAGCTCGCGAGGTTCGCTCCAAACTTGCAAATGAAAAGTTAATGCACAACTTTCTGACAGGCGCGGTCGCTCTTCGACCTCCTAACACCGCTCAAATGAATTTAAAACTTTTTAATTATTTGCTGCGACAAGTCCCAGATTTGTCATTACCGTCGCCGACGGATTTCCTCTAACTCATCGCTGAAACAGAAGCAATTCTCATTTAGCCCAAATACGTACAACGAGTTCTAGGAAATAATATTCTCCCAAAGGTCTACTTGTCTATATCCACATTATGGGCTTGAGAAGAGTGATCGTCGACAAATTGTCTTTATAGCTATCTGTGCCCAGTAACTTTCACGAGTGTCTGGGTACGTGTGACAGAAATTTATACTTGCGAATAAGCACTCCAACTTTCACGGAAGCTTTAGGAAAGAAAAATAGTTTTTATTTTCTCGCGCAAGAATAACGCCCACTTTATTTTTTAGGAGCTTCAACGTTATTAAACGAATAAAGGATGAATATTTTCATATAGAGTGCATTGTTTCACGCCCATACGTGTAATACCCTTGTGTATGAATGCTGTGTGCTGGGAAAAAGATTATCGGATATGGCGCAGATTATAAAATCGAACGGGATGAGGCTTATCTATGATAGCGATTAGCGGGAGTTCATTAAACCAAATACGTTACGCCACATTTTGTTATTATAGACCCAAATACGCACGATAATGTTATCATCGTTTGTGTTAAGTATTTTTATAGAGCGGTGACGTAACTTTGAAAGGCTCTATTTAGGACGTGTTCTTTTTTGCTACAACCCACGGCCGTCCTTTGTGAAACGTAGAGGTAGCTGCCGGCCGTGTTAGTTATTTTGTTATAATCAGCGAACTAGACAGGCGAGATACTATTATGTTAGTTCAGAAACTCGTTCCCTTTTATAACACTTCAGTAAGCGTTACTTTTGGATAGGTTAGGGGTATGGGGATACTGGTAAATATTACCTACTTTACCGTTGACGACGTACTAGAAATAGAATTTTGACATTAGCCCGATACAAGTAGTGACAAATTCCTATCTCTATGATAGTATCTCTACTATAGTAAACAAAAATAGATAGGATATTGGTAACGACAGCCAGCCGATATATTTTGTACTTCCATTCAATTTACCTACCAGAGAATTTGAAATGTATAACCTAATTATTTTATTCGTCTGACTTGAAGGTTATTAACTTGATATGTACTTTAATATTCTAATCGATTAGTGGTAGAGACCACACGATATAAAGTCTGTTTTATGCAGAGTACTGTCTGTGGCGGCCTGAATCGAGCGAACCACAACCATACATAATGCATGACTGACTGTTGCTTAAAATAACTTTAACTGTCGCCGACTATTGACTATTTAGGGTTTCATTTGCACAAACAGGCTTGTTAAATCCTATCTTTACTTACAGTTTAAAAGTAACGTACAGATAGGGGGAAAATGATTTAATTTGAACACATAATGGGCAGCTAAACATTTACAAACAGCGTCCCAAAGGGTTGCCGCCAATCTCCAGAACCGCAGTACCTCAGCGCTCTCAAATTAAACGCTTGCTAAGACCCCTTATAAAATTACATTAACTTTGTAATACCGTAAAGCGCAGAAACCAGCACTCGATTAAAAGGGCCCATACAAAGATAATTATGGCTCAGGTTATAACGTTGAGCGGAACCTCATTAGTATGATATCGGTGTCTTGTGTAAATGTTTTGTATAGCTTTCATTAAATTTTATGCGGTTAATGAATAAGCAAGCTGTTATCGGTATTCGCACAACGCTTCGTCGGTCAGCGTTTATGTAGGTGTTTGTTGAGGTACGTAATTGCGAAAATGTTGAATATATAGACCCTAGCATTTGTATGACAGCATTCCCAGACAGGACAGATTTTGCCCTGTGGCCCTGAGTCTAATCGACCTGTCGATCACCCTGCGACTATTGACCAAAGAGATTTGTTATGGGCGTAGGAACGCTTTTTATTAAAAGTATGTAGGTATCAGGTACCTACATGCACTACTTGTGATTAAATGCCTGATGATACGATTTTAGACACTACAACTAGAGTTAGATACCGAGTATTAATCGTGATTAGTAAATTATAGGAATAGATAAGAGCTTGCTGCGCTATGTGTACCATCTTAATGACACTAGTGTCGCATTTCTCGATACGGCGCAGGTTAAGCCGCTTACAGAGCGCTTCACTCCGGCTCACATGTATCTATCGGCGGGCGTGACGAGATCATGTTATGACGAACTTGTTATTATCTCATGTTCTACCCAATCATAGACTCGATAGCTATGTAGGTACCGTAGTTAATTGTCTGAGGNTGGCCCTGAGTCTAATCGACCTGTCGATCACCCTGCGACTATTGACCAAAGAGATTTGTTATGGGCGTAGGAACGCTTTTTATTAAAACAAAAAGTATGTAGGTATTAGGTACCTACATGCACTAATTGTGATTAAATGCCTAATGATACGATTTTAGACACTACAACTAGAGTTAGATACCAAGTATTAATCGTGATTAACGAATTACAGGAATAGATAAGAACTTGCTGCGCTATGTGTACCATCTTAATGACACTAGTGTCGCATTTCTCGATACGGTGCAGGTTAAGCCGCTTACAGAGCGCTTCACTCCGGCTCACATGTATCTATCGGCGGGCGTGACGAGATCATGTTATGACGAACTTGTTATTATCTCATGTTCTACCCAATCATAGACTCGATAGCTATGTAGGTACCGTAGTTAATTGTCTGAGGTGCCTCTTAATCATCGAACGTCGCAGATATGAAGTGCGGCAAGCTCGCGAATCAAAGGAAGTTTCGAGCGCGTGGCTTTGTTAGGTTCCATGCTCCAACATGAGTTTCTTCCTTACTTTGTAACATAACCTGTTAGAATTGTCCATAACTCTACAGTTATGAGCGGCTTGCGATCATCACAATGTTATGGCGCCGTGATCGTAAGCCAATAAATCAAAAGTTACAAGATTCCAAGTTCAAATTCGAGCGTTGGGATATCTGGCACAAATTAAAACTTCCAACATTCAGTGTTTTCACTTCCACTTTTTCTATTTACTTTTCTATTAAACTTTGTTTTCTGTAGATACGGGATGAGGCAGCTTCGAGATTTATCTACGCGATACCGTTCTATTTGGCCGAGGGAAAATTCAATTTGGTTTTTACCTGAGGGTGCTCCGTGCGAACCCTCGCATCCTCTCTTTAATGTTGTTGGATTCTTCGTAAGAAAATATAACCATGATATTTATACTGCATATTGTACATTTCATACCTAGTGTGATTGGGATGCCGTGACACGTAAAGTAGATCGAATATTCACCATATAATATTTTATGCAAAATTTATGCCACATTCGGAGATGAGATCGGTGCTCACCTTCCCGAAAATTCTGCCTTCCATATTTAATTATAGGGGATATTGTAATAACATTGATAAATCGATTACTAAGTAAAAAATAACATAAGCTCTAAATCATAGTTATCCCAGGCTATGATGCTACGATGTGCTACGGTGCGTGGGGACATGTGTCTGGCTACCTCTACGCCGTAGTATTTTTAATATTTTGCATTTAGATAGGTAAATCTTTTCAGTCAGATTTGACATCCCTTCGTTAAGAAATTAAGCCTAAGTTTGGCCGCACTCTATGAAATTGTATAAAGTTTAAGATATCCTTGATAAACTCAATCAATAATAATTGGTTCGCTTCCTTCGCCGCGTATTACGAACTTAAGCTAATTCCTTCAGGTCAACGACCTCTCTGTCGCTTTCTTGGCTCGCGGTCTCAAGATATTCAAGTAGGTCTTACGACAGCTGATAGCTTTCGGTGAAGACAGATTTCTTTATCTCTCTGGGATTGGAGGAAATATTAAGGTAGTATTGCCGCGTTTGTATATTTACTTTTCGAGTGTAATGGATCTTAAATATTTTATTTTCTCTGAAGCAAATTATTAATAAGTACATTCAGGTACCTGTTTTAAAAAACAAGTACGAGAACTCAGTAATGATAATTACTTCAGAATAACTTGTTTTTTAACAAAGAGAATTCTCCCCCTACCACCTCAACGATAACGTAAAAAATATAAATTTCGCCTTTGAAACGACTTTCCTGTAAAGGTCTGTTATAAATTCATCTCCTGAATTCGTAAGGTAGGCAGACACCTACCATAACTTCGACTCTGTATTTAAGACGTTTTTAGAAAACATTTCTGAATGTCGACAATGGATGAAGAAAAACAGTTGACAAAAGCGATTTTGCTGTTTTCATTTACTTTCCATTATTCTTTAACTCGTTTGTCATTCTTTTCTCTCCGCCCGAGGCGTGTAAAGAAGAAGAATGAAGGTTGTTTATATTTACGCAACTAAGTGACTGGGTAGCAAGAAATAAGTAACATTTGCTGCAAAGATTTGCCGCTTGCTGTTTGTAATACGCAGGGGCGAAGTTTATGCGCAGGCCATTAGGACTGTCAGAGGAATACTTTCAAAAAATGTATGTTATTTCACCCGGAGTTCGCAGCTAAATATAATAAGTTCAACATTTTCATCAGAATCCGTTATGAATCATCGTTGTTACGAAGTTACGTACTTAGGTATTCATAAAGATATCTACGAGTGCTACTGTAATAGATATAAATGAGATTTGCAAGTCTCTAGAGCGCGCCATGGTTCACTATCATTTCTCTGGGTTGGAATTAATCACTTAGTCAGACAAGCTCTCGTCTCTGAGATATCGTTAATTTAACACTTAAAACGTTTTTATTCGAGTGGATAATTGCAAGGGGGCGGTCGTAATGGGCCACGTTCGGGCTCGGCAAAGATTGATGGCGTGCTGTTGGAACATTAAAATAGCCGTCTACATTTGAATAAGAAATACTTGATCGCCCGCGGGATTACGCGATCAAACGATCGTTTGTATTTTTTCGGCTCGCGATTGTGAATGTAGGAAATTCGCGAGTCGGCCGATTACGATGTCTAAACGCTTTTTGTGTGTAAATGATACTTTGTGTTGATATTCAGCGAGTTATGTGTGTTACATAAATATTGTACTTAGGTAGCTTATAAATAAATTATGTCGAGCATTTCAAACTGAGTGAGTGAAATTGTAATAGAATAAACATAGGTACAATAACTTTATTTAAAACATGAAATAAGCTGTTATTTCATCCGAGAATTAAACACAACGATTTGAATAAGCCACCAATGTTTTGACGAACAAACTGTTACGCACAAAATTCACAACTAGTACGCGTACTTAAATACCTATACCTAATTTGAATGTTGTTTCAGGTAGTATTTGGTCCCCGCACGAGTGTCTGTGCCCAATGTAAAGATAATGTTAGAGAAACAACGAGACATGCAGGGGAGAGGGTCGGCGCTAATCTGATAGCTGAGTGAAAAGATTTAGTGCTCACCCCACCGGCATTAATATATATAAGTAAAGGAATAATATAACAGTACCAATTCACCAATATTTTACTTAGCCTTTCACTCAAATAAGAGTATTACAACCTCATTACTTTGTCGATAATAATTAGTTCGATATAATTTATTTTGCGGGGACAGAATTTCAATTCTCGTTTATTTAGATGGCTTTAGGGATAATCCGTAAAGCCAACGTAGAGCAGTGGATGGCCCGATATAATGATCACGTTGGAAAGAAATCGGTGCCTATTGATTTCATACTACTGGAAAATTTTGTAGAAAATAAAATAATGATTTTTTTAGTAAGACAGTATGGATTGTTTATACGATACTAAGCAGTAAACGCTATTGCTTCTACTTGGATAAACATTGGCTGTATCACAAATACATTTTTTCCAATTGAGTCGGTTGTATTGCACAATATTAGCAATATCGAATGCGAGGACTCGATCCCTTGCAATGGAAGGCAAATGCCAGCAAGCGAGCTCACTGACTATATTGCGATTCGATGGCGGGATGATATTGGAATTCTTACGTGAAATAATAACATAAGAAGTGCACAACCGACTGTTTATTTAACTCTAATTTGAGAAACATATGAATTTCAAAAAAAGCCTGCAAGAAGATTTTTGTAGAATTTTTATAACGGATCGGTTTAGGTTGCTTTTTGCAATAAAAAAAACTAAAATTGCTTAACCATTACATAGTATTTATTCTTAAGGTCAACTTACAATAAAAATAACAAAAACAAAGAATGATGTTCACACTATTCAGAATCATCTTCGATAACTTTCTTTCGCTTTATTTTATCGCGCTCTCGTCGAACAATTACGGTTCGTCATTATCCTTTCAGCGCTGCTGTTATCTGGAAAGTGGGATAGAAATATAAATAAGAGTGACGTTTTAAAACGATAACAATTAAAAACTAAGTGTCGTCTGTTATTGGTTAAGTTTTATTGCCAAAATAAATTCATGAAAATTTTATACATTGATAGTTAATTGTTTGATTTCTCTAAACAGTTTAAAATAGTGACGACATGTATAGCTTAGCTGGCGGATTAGTTAGGAGGTTTAAGGCTGATATAAATCCGTAAATCTCTCTACATCCTGTGGCCTAACTAAATGCCTCTCTCTAAATGCCTATGTCATACTGACCCGTTCCGTTTGCCGTTAATTGATTACTTATTAATTGCCATGTCTACTCACCACTGTCCAGTTTTTTTGGTAATATTGCTGATAATATTTCGCTGTCCGGCAAGTCCTGCTGCAAGTCGTTGTAGCAAATGATAGTATATCCTCCATCAATCGTCCACGAAGCCACACTTCTCTCCTTCGTCAATTTTCTCTGCATTTTGCTCCCCGACTATCCTCATCCTCAGATCACTGCGAAACACGTTTCCGATTGTCGTGTTGTTTCATTATTGGGTTTTGTGCCAACTTTTATCGATAACATTTCCAACGTTATTTTCCCGCATCTTCCTCACAATTATCGAACAAATCGTCGTCATCATCATTCATTCTCTGCGTATATCGAACTTCAGGGGTCTCGGTTACCTCACTAGTGTTCGATGATCAAGTTCTTTATGATAGCTTTGATAATTATTTCGGCGCCGTTTCCCTGATAGTCTCAAAGTGCAAGGGCTTGGTATTCGAAGTATTTTTCCTGTAACGGTTTGATTAATTTAATAACTTGGGGGAACAAGCGTTTTGCAAGCACTCTTAATGTAGCTGGGAATGACTAGACACTTTATTATTAATTAAAATGTCTCTGTACGGTACAATCGTTAAATTAAGCAAAGGAAATTGCTGCACAAATAATCGAAGAGCCTTGATAAATAAGTTTTTGCAAAAAAAATAAACAAAGGGGTCAGTTACATTACCTGTTCATCAAAGGGTGGTACAACGCCTACTCCTCGCAGCACTTTCTTGAACAACTCCTGATCCATAGCTTCGACAGACTCCTGAGCTATCGGTACGAGAGGAATTCCCTCCCCCTCCGCATCATAACCCTCCGCCTCTTGGTCCAAAGCGACCTCTTCCAAACTCTCCGCCAACCATTTCAAAGCTTCTGTTAAACCTATAACCATTTTCATTAACTGTTTATATCGTCTTTTATTGAACTACGATATTAGTTCGAACTTCATATATGAACGGTGGAAATAACGAAAAGTAGAATTATTAGAAACCCGAGAACTAATAAACCGATTTTGCTCGAACAAATTAAAAAGTAAAAATGTCGTGCAGCGCGCGACACAATGGAGTTTTCACGTACTCTTGTTTGTGTGTTTTAAATAAGCAAATATAAAAATTGATTTTATTATTCATTAGAGCGGGTGTACACTGGGGTATATTGCCGCCCGTATACGTTCAGCCGGCCTCCGTGCTTACAGTTCATGCAAATGCATAGACTTGAATTTGTCCGGGTTTATTTAGCGTTCGGCAAATGTCGCTCATGAAGTGCGTACATACGTTCATAAAACCGAACGAATAATCTGCTAGTTCGAAAGTACTCTTTAAGAACTTTTTTCAAGCAAACCCATTTTACTATTGGAAACTTTCCTTTAAAAATATTCTGTAAAAATATATATTTGCGTGCGTTGTTAAGTAAGACTCACCATTGTCGACGGCTTGTACCATCAGCTTAGCGATTTCATTGGCAGTCAGCTCGATACGTTTTTGTTTCCCAGTCTTTTTGTTTATCGGCTTTGAAACGCTCTTATTCTTTACAGCTTTGGTTTTAGCGGGCTGTGTTGTGTCGCTATCCGAGTCTGACTTGTCGGATGAGTCAGAATCCGATGAATCGCCTAAAATGGTTTTATATGTAAATATGACAGTTCGGTAATGTATTGTTATAAACAAATAAAGGATCCATACCGATGAATTATATTATAATGTAAGGGTTTAGTTTTTGCGATAAGAGTGCAGCATACTTCTAAGATATCTCGCCTACAGTAACATTTATTATTCTATAGAGATAATTCAATGTGTATATAGAAACGTACAATTTTCGTACCATTACAACCCTCCGTACTCAATGTAAATCATACACCCACTAGAAAACTCTAAGAAAATAGGTTAGGTTAACCCACGCATTGATAATGAATTCTACGTATGTGGGTAGACTTAATATTCAATAAAGTGAACGGCGGGTTTCGTAACAGTCAGTTGGCGGGTACTACTATTTTTAATATTCTGATGATTGAGTGAGAGTATTTTATTTTTATAAATTCGAGAAGGAAAATAAAGTTTATTTTTGTGGCTGTTGCTATTTTAGGAAAGCAAAAACTGGGGATCAGACTAATGATAGCGGGTTGATACGAGTATTAGATAGGGTGAATGTCACCGCTAAGAATAAACTGAGCGAAGTTGGTTACTTACTGTTCGATTTATCGTCATCTGCGCCACTGCTTTTAGCGTTAGATTTCTTTTGTCTCTTTTTGCGACATTCCCTTTTGTCTTGAATCATACCTAACTCCAGTAATCTGTCGACGTAGCTACGCTTTTGACGTTTGCGAGGCATACGCGGAATTATTACGCCCATTGGATCTGAAAGAACTCTTTGTTTTTAGGGTTCCGTAGCCGAATGGCATTAGGGTTCCGTAGCCGAATGGCAAAAAACGGAACCCTTATAGATTCGTCATGTCTGTCTGTCTGTCTGTCTGTCTGTCTGTCCGTCCGTCCGTATGTCACAGCCACTTTATTCCGAAACTATTAAGACTACACAGTTAAAACTTGGTAGGTAGATGTATTATATTAACCGCTTTACGATTCTTTTACAAAAATAAAAAAATAATAATATTCGGGGGGGGCTCCCCATACATGAAACAGAAACTAAAAAAAATTTTTTTCGTCTAACCTATACTTGTGGGGTGTCTATAGATAGGTCTTAATAAATGGTATAGAGGTTCCTAAAACCATTTTTTCTGAAAGTCAATCATTTCAGAGTAAGACACTTCCAAAGTGCTAAAATGTGTGTCCCCCCCCCTGTAATTTCTAAACTAGCAAAGTGAAAAATCTAAAAAAAATATATGTTATAGATCTTAACAAAAACTATCAACCAAAATTGGTTTGAACAAGATACAGTCAGTGGTTTTTGAGATATAGCACTTTTTAAGTAACCGCAAATTATAACTTTGTTATTCACGTATTTGTATGAAAAACAAAGTTATTTTTTGTGATAAATAATGGAACGGAACCCTTTATGTGCGAGTCCGACTCGCACTTGGCCGGTTTTT
>NWSH02000006.1:5541457-5551520 GCA_002382865.2 Heliothis virescens | reverse complement strand
TAGATAATAGTAATTTAATGTGAATTGCTATGATTTAGTGTAGCGTGAGTTTGATATACGAGTTGAACATTACGAGCTTTACCTCACGACTACACTCGAAACTAAAGTAACAAATAGGATTGATATTTCATGGCATTTTTCTAGAAAACTTCTAGCATTTTCAGCGTACAAACAATAGGACAAAAGTATCCTGTGTCATTCTGCTCACGTCAGTATTCTCTATGCAAAATTGCATTTGTATGGAGTTCCGCCGACGCGCTATTGAATAACATACATGTGAACGCATCTGCGATCGTGAATGTTACTTGGATTTAATGGAATTATGAGACTGCTAGAACGACAACATAGGACTTANAATAGGACAAAAGTATCCTGTGTCATTCTGCTCACGTCAGTATTCTCTATGCAAAATTGCATTTGTATGGAGTTCCGCCGACGCGCTATTGAATAACATACATGTGAACGCATCTGCGATCGTGAATCTTACTTGGATTTAATGGAATTATGAGTCTGCTAGAACGACAACATAGGACTTAAATATATATATTATAAGCGCAAGAATTGGAATAACATATTTAAAATGGTTAGTAGGCCTCTTTTAGGTTTCACATGATCACAATTAGTAACATGATTTTAGGCGTTATGCTGTGTTATAAGTCTCTGCCGTACACGAATAAAGGTGAATCTTTGAGAGACAAGTGCAAAGGCATAACGCGTAAACCCTTTTAGGCGACCTTAATGCAATAATTTTTATCTAAGAATTAAGAATAATATTAACTACGAATATTTCGCCTGAAAGTCGTAGTGCCGATTCGTCAATAGTGAGGATAATTAATTGATATCCTTGAGAGATTGTTAAGTCGATCCGTGCGGTCTTTACTATATCTATTATTTTGACTTCTAATTAGAAAGGAGATTAGAAGTATTTATCTATTGGGATGTTACGTGTTGGGATGATTCCTTCCTAAGATTGGTAAATAACATTATTGTACAGTACTCGTAGCCGTACTGATTCTGGTGCTGCTTTCTTAAGATTGCACTGATAATATAATCGAACGTGCGTTGTGCAATGGATATGTTTTAGATTCGATTTACTATGAATTTTATTGACCAAGATGTCTATCATGTCAATATCTCAGTCATAAAACAAGTACCAATTTTTACAGTGAGAGGGTCATAGAATGGACTTTATAGCTCTTCTTTGCACACTAACCTAATAAAATGGATTTTATGCCTTGGCTAACTGAATGCCTTGAAAAGCTCAGAGCCATTTAAAATGAATTCAGATGATTGAATATTTTAACTTTTTTAACAAATACCCACTAAATAATCCATAGTGTTACTACTCTGGGCATTCTTGTGTAAAGGGTGCGGTGGTTCTGCTGCGTAAGCTATTCGAATCGGACGTTCGATGGGGTCAAGCGACCTGTCATTTGCAAAGGGATTTGCACCCTATACCGTTTCACCCGTCAAATTTATTACCGTCGACAGCCGTACCTCAGCTAACGAATGGAGGTTAGTTTTTCTAGCTTTGAATGCCTTTTATGGGGCATGCGTATATCACATCTGAATAACGTTAGCGCAATAAAATTCGAAATAACGAGATTACAGATAGAATAACTTCACGCGGAAAATATCACAACACAACAAGGGAGCATTGATTTATCTATTTAGAGGGAATCGTGTTGGGAGAGTGAAATAGGAGTTATGACGGAATATTTAAGACATTAGGCCTGGACTTATCTGGAAATTTCCGGTCATTGACGCGAAGGGCAATGGGGCAACAAAATATAGGCGAGGCGACACTTTCACCGTCATTACCTTCCCTCTATGCAACGACCATTTCCATCATTTCCCTGACTTAAAATGTTCGCTCGTTATTTGCTGAGGTAGAAACATCTTCCTTTAGTAACACAAGAAAACAAAAATTGCTTCTTATACTTTTATTTATATCTAACTTTAGTAATTACTTTATCTGATATTAACAGAGTAATAAAGCTCTCAGATCCATCAATCGTTGAGTTTTGTTTGAGTCATAATTACAGACGTCGCCGGCGGTAGCTTTTGTAACAGAATGTCTGGTTCTGACACAAGGGGGCTCGGCTATTGGGCCGATTAGCGGGCATATGCCTGAGCTCAGCAGTCGACAAATCCTTTATCTCGAAATGGCAGCTCCCACACCGCGCGCTAATATTATCGCCGTTTTCAATTAAATCAGAAATTGACGACTTTTGAACGAACCTATTTTGTGAGTTCCGAGCTAAATCACAAATAGATTCCTATTTGTGATTCGTGTGATTAATACCATTTGAATGGTGTTTATTGTGTGCATAGGTAGTGTATTGTTGTTTAAACAGAGATTGCCGCATATTCAATGATGATAAATTGATAAACTGATATTCTAAATTAATTTGTAAATTTTGGCTCTTTGAATTTATTTACTAGTGTCGACAATAGTTCATATACATTATCATATACAAATTATTGTTGTCAACTCAAGAATTCTGGGGTAGGTAGTTATTTTCGGTGAAAAATGTTTTCAATTAATTAAGTTATTGACTGAGTTAACGTTCGCCATTCCAAAACAAAAAATACATAAGTAGGTCCCTTTTTACAAAAGTAGTAGTGATACAGGTTTTATTTGAACAATAAAGTAGTTCATAGTAGTATTGGTAGTTCATTTTTTTTCTAGGAAAACCCTATCATTTTCACAATTCTATAAATATAATGTATTTGAATTATACATGAAATTCACACCTGTAATAGTTATCAAATAATTTCGATAAAACAATAATTAGATTTGATCGTAATTATGGTATTGGAGTTTCATTAAAACCGTCTTAGTGTGAGTGAATAACGGAAATGAAATAGTCGCACGGCATCGTGGGTATTTCTTAATACACTCGGCTGCCAAAGAAAGAATCCCGTGAGTCGCGAGGCATTATTACGTTTCTCACATAGCGGTTTAACCGCTTTTGTTATGGCCCCACCACTTTACACTGACGGTTTTAAACGCTCTTATTTATCAACGGTTAAGAGATCACTGGCCTCCGCTTTGGTTTTGTTTGCTTTACACTAGATTTATAACGGCGTATTGTTTTGTTTTTATTAAAATTTGTTTTTAGAATGTTAGCTTTTGTTTTTAAGCAATTGTTTACATTTTTGTATTTTAATTACGAGTCGAAAAAGCAGCGTAAACAAAATTAATTAAATTAGAGAAAAAAATGGCTTTGGATTTTAAACTAGTTCATTAGCATAAAAAATAAGTCATTCCGAAAAATTCTCTAATAAAGTTTTATGACTAGGATTATTCAAGTCATCTTAATATTGCAAGTCAGCATTATTTTGTCACCCCTGCTCGTGCCATCCCTTCAGCCGCTAAGAGTGATATAGACAAGAATTGTGTAATAAAAATGCAGTAATAAAAAAATAAATGAAAGAGAAGAGATTTTTAACATCACATAAAGATATTATGAGATAAGCAAAGGTGCTTTAATAAAACGGAATGTGAATCTACAAGTCGTAAAAAATATCGTAAATTGTTCTCGACGAGCGATACCTACGTGTTGAAGTTTTAAGTACGACATAAGTTAGTTTATGTATAGCATAAACTAGCACAGTTAATATTAACATCATAAAACATTCAATTAACAGTTGAACCAATTCTAATAATCCTGCATAAACAAATAAACATGAGAAGTTAAATAAAAGCCTGTAACATGATTTTGTATGAAACCACTAATAATGTTTACGCTTGCACTCACGGGAACTGTACTTGTTTGAGGATCATTTCACATTTCTAATTTGAATATTAGGTACATTCCGCGATGGTAGTGAGAACAAGCTAAAAGCAACGCAATGTTTGGGTACATAAAACTTAGAAACTGATTAAAAGTGACTGTGACTACATTACAAGCACTTAAGTTAACATAATCTGGCAAATTTCTGGAATAGATTTTCAACTTTATCACAATAGTGTAAGGTTAATGTTCGATTGGTATTTGTCAGATTAGGGTAAGTTAACCTGCTGTCATCTTTAGCATTATTCTGGCGTTTTTCATTGCATTCGAAAATTGTTCTAAATATTTTTTATAGTAGGTACAGCAATTGCTTTTGATGCCTTAACTATTTATTTGCATGATCGCATTTGACTGCAAAAGCTTTACAGCAGAGAAATATAGTTTCGGGCTAAATAGATACGAGGAAAATCTGAAGTACCTGTATCGAACGTAGTGGCTTTCAGCAAACTAGGCAAGGCTTGTGATAAACGTTACTGAAGGGAATGTGCCTTTGTAGCTTCGGAGGCTCACTTTGTAAACTACCATGTTTCTGTTTACTTGGAAATGGATTTATCTGATACGGTCAGTGAATAACAATTCTGAAAAACAATACTCCTTTAGTTGAAAATTAAAATTGCATTGAAGTCAGTATTTGTGGCAGATGCTACTAGAAATAATATCTCAAGTACTTTTTTAATATTCAGTGTATGTTTAGTGTTAACATTTTTTTTTTATGTAGACCCTCATAACTAGGATTATAAAAAAGTTTTCGGAGGAAGCCAGACTAAGCCAGCCTCACGAAGCCGGGGATGATAAGGGGACAACGCAATAATCACGCCGCGTGGTAACTGGGATACAGGTGGAGCCTGCTGCCCTTACACCTGACTTAATCCCTTAATTGCCTCTTAACACACCCTGTTGTATCCGTCGCATTGGGGAAGCCATTACGTTTCAATATACCTACCTATATAACCACATTACCTAAATACAATTTCACCTATAAAACGCCCTACACCAAAACCTTTTCTACCATTCACGAAACTTCATTAATTGTGCGATACTTAGACAAAGCAACTCCAATTAAACAAAAAAGAAACCAAACAAAGTTTGAAGATATAGTATGTGTGTCAAATAGTACACAGAACTAAATAGTTATCTCTCGGGTACAATTCCAAATGTACAATAAACATTGTACGTAAGTACGGTTATATTGCTGCTAATAAGAACATTGTCGTCGTAAATATCTGGCGAATAAACGGGCCCACGTCGGTGCCGAGCATTCGGTTTGCATGTAATTAAAACTTGCACAATTAAACACTGTGGAGAAGGAAAACACGGGAAAATTGAGATAAGATTAATTTTCTGACTAGTGCCTCGGAGGAGTTTGCGCGCAAACTTTGTGCGATAGCCACGCCGAATGGCTATATGCGCTAGCCTTATATTCTGAAACTATTATAATTCGATCATTGCCCTCAAATGAAGATGGTTTGATGATTACATTATTAAGACGTAAATCTCACGTAGTTACATTAACCTTAACTTACGAGCAAAGTGCCCTAGTTGTTTGTTAGCAATTTGTTCCTCATAACCCATAAGCGGTATAATGAGCGTATTGGATAAGTTTTTGTATCTTTTTATTTCATTATCACCACGGACTTAATTATCTCTATTTAAGGTAAAATTTTGCTCAACTGTGTAAGTACCTCATTGTTAAAAGTTCTATTACTATTCCATTACAGTAAGCTAGGAAATAAATGTGTTTTTGTATTCTTAATCAGGATTTATCTCAGGGAGCTAGCAAAATAAATAGGCTCTATTCAGAAGTACAATCACGTCTGTCACCGTATGTAATTAGAGGGACAGTTCGCAGAGAAATAATGAGAGTCACCATCGAATGGATCGTTCGTTTTCCCGAAATGAGGTCAAGGCGGGTTTCCTTTCAAGAAGTAAACTGTCAGCAAGACCCGCTTTCAAAGGTGTTACAGAATATTATATAAGGTCACCTGTTCTAGCGGACAATTTTTGTGCGAACTAAGGTGAGTTTATGTGACTTCGATAGTAGTAGTAAGTGCTTTTTAGACGTGGTTTCATTTTAACTAGATGTAATGTAGTATGTACCCATTTCAGCATTGAAAACATTATAAAAGCAGGTCTATCATATTCAAAGAACGCTCACACATCTTACATGTTACTACTTTAACATACGATATACTTAACATAATGAATTAGTTAATGCGTGTGTCTAATTAAGCAAATATAACAGTTTAATGAACGGGTATTGTGCGACTGGATCACAGAGCCGCCGGCTGGAGCCTGCCTACTTGTTTATTTATTACTTTATTACCCCACTCAACGTCGAGTGGCGGGAAGAGCCACAATGCGACCCCGCACTGATTGAATATTAAACATACCTGTGCCCCTACCTACTGCCTATTTAATTTTTCTATGCACACTGTCAACTGTACTTTGTTCCTGCAAAAGTTTTGANGTGCGAACTAAGGTGAGTTTATGTGACTTCGATAGTAGTAGTAAGTGCCTTTTAGACGTCGTTTCTTTTTAAATAGACGTAGAATACATTACAGCGTTGAAAACATTGTAAAAGCAGGTCTGTCACATTCAAAGAACGCTCACACATCTTACATGTTACTACTATAACATACGATCATCATCTGCCTAGCCTTTTCCCAACTATGTTGGGGTCGGCTTCCAGTCTAACCGGATGCAGCTGAGAACCAGTGTTTTACATGGAGCGACNTACCTCATTGTTAAAAGTTCTATTACTATTCCATTACAGTAAGCTAGGAAATAAATGTGTTTTTGTATTCTTAATCAGGATTTATCTCAGGGAGCTAGCAAAATAAATAGGCTCTATTCAGAAGTACAATCACGTCTGTCACCGTATGTAATTAGAGGGACAGTTCGCAGAGAAATAATGAGAGTCACCATCGAATGGATCGTTCGTTTTCCCGAAATGAGGTCAAGGCGGGTTTCCTTTCAAGAAGTAAACTGTCAGCAAGACCCGCTTTCAAAGGTGTTACAGAATATTATATAAGGTCACCTGTTCTAGCGGACAATTTTTGTGCGAACTAAGGTGAGTTTATGTGACTTCGATAGTAGTAGTAAGTGCTTTTTAGACGTGGTTTCATTTTAACTAGATGTAATGTAGTATGTACCCATTTCAGCATTGAAAACATTATAAAAGCAGGTCTATCATATTCAAAGAACGCTCACACATCTTACATGTTACTACTTTAACATACGATATACTTAACATAATGAATTAGTTAATGCGTGTGTCTAATTAAGCAAATATAACAGTTTAATGAACGGGTATTGTGCGAATGGATCACAGAGCCGCCGGCTGGAGCCTGCCTACTTGTTTATTTATTACTTTATTACCCCACTCAACGTCGAGTGGCGGGAAGAGCCACAATGCGACCCCGCACTGATTGAATATTAAACATACCTGTGCCCCTACCTACTGCCTATTTAATTTTTCTATGCACACTGTCAACTGTACTTTGTTCCTGCAAAAGTTTTGAAGAGCTCCTTAACTACTCGGAGCTATGCAAACAAACTTACCTGAAACTTTGTAAATAAACAAAGTAAAATACACAAAACATTTCGTTATTTTTTCTTTAGAAATACAATAGGGATTTGACGGCGACATTCCGTAATTGATTGATTGGAACCATTAGGAGAATCAACGAGAGTCTAAAATTGACACGTTTCTAAAACAGGTGACAAAAAACACAATCTTTTGTTTTATTTCTAGTGGAGTAATGAATGCTCAGTTTAATAAAAATATTTAGTTTGTAGTCTAGTTTGCGAGTTAAGTAGTCTCGGGAAGTTTACTTGGAAGCAGTTGCGAAAGTTCTTGATCCGAGACATTAATAACCTTTTAACGGCCGTTGTTTTAACAACTTTTAATAGCAAATAAATACAACTAATCATAGTTTAAGTTGTTTGTCTTTATTTAAAACTTAGGAATACTGATAAGTATTTAATTTATTTTGTGATTTTAATAGGATTCACTTAAACTTCTAAATATTTATGATAAATACAGAGAGGCGCTTATAATTGAATTCAGTAAAGAACTGACAGTTATCTTACATTATTGTTAAGAAACTTTACATTTGATTACCGAAGTCACCTTATCATTCGTTATTGTAATTCAATATGACGTAATAATTAGCTTCGTTTTCGGGACTTTAATTGGCTGCTGCGCTGTGTTGTGAGTTTGGATCCCGGACGGGACAAATATATGTAATTAATAATTCTGGGCCTGATTTATCATGTAGGTATATGTAAATGGTTTGTTACGATCTTCGTAAACGCATCCAATATCCCGGGAACACATTATTATTTGCGTAACGTTTTTTTAACTACAATAACGATTAGATATCACGAATAAAATAATTGTAACATTACTTTGTTACATTTCAAAGCATTAATTTAGTAATCACAATCACGAAATCCCTAATTAAAATCAGGTTTTGATGACTATCTCCGTGAGATAGCAGGGAGGCTGTTTAATGAGGGAAATAATATAAAATGGCGCTCTCAGCGCTCTGTTGGCATAATCAGCGTTACGACTAACGAGCTGTGCCTGCCTATATTTGAAGGCGACAGTACAATACTAAGTAAACTATACAAATAATATGATAACACAGTGTTTATTACTATGGAAAGTTTAAGAGAAGAAAACATCATGATGCTTTTTAATTAGGAGTCGCAGACTGCAAACTTTGATCGGCCGATAGTNGATGATAAGATTTTTCTTATCTTACTTTTAGCGATCAGAAGTGGTCTTCTTTAAGTAAGAATAAATATAGGAGGTTTTATTAGAATAGCCAAATACAATTTCAAATTAAACTTATCGACCGATGCTTATTTAAATAGGAACAAAATAACAATTACTCAACTCACAATATGAGAATAATAGTAATCAAAAATATAAGTNTGGCATAATCAGCGTTACGACTAACGAGCTGTGCCTGCCTATATTTGAAGGCGACAGTACAATACTAAGTAAACTATACAAATAATATGATAACACAGTGTTTATTACTATGGAAAGTTTAAGAGAAGAAAACATCATGATGCTTTTTAATTAGGAGTCGCAGACTGCAAACTTTGATCGGCCGATAGTTTGATCGGGTGTGTGGAAATAAATGACGGCGCACATTACAACGATAAGGTATCATATAAATAGGTATTATAGGTCCGAATAAAAGCATTGATTGGATTCACGATTTTCTTTATAGAAAATTGCAACCATGAGGTCAACTATCGGTCGATTGTTTAGTCTTCACTGTGCGAAAGCGCAAACACATTTTTGCATTTTACTAAATGATGTCAAGTTTCGAGAGACTGTCAATTCGTAAGCTTATAAAGCTTTTCTGACGTATTATGCTGATTTTAATTTATATCAAATATCAAGTAAGTAAGTACATAATACGTATTTGCATCAGTATAATGTCCATTCCTATGGAAAAATGTAGATAAACATATATAGGTACCTATATAGATTTGGTCCCCGACCTGGCGAAGCTGACGGGCCGGTTTTGTGCCTCAATAGCAGTGAGGCGACAAATTCCTTGGTTATTGAGAAGAAGTTATAAAGCTGCCTATGTAGGGTAAGTTATTGAAAAGAACTTATAAAGCTACCTATTCTCGGTGAGTTTTTTTATAAGAATTAATATGATCGCTATTTCAATTGGAGGGGTGGGTGGTGGAGGATGTTTCTTTTCGTGTTCGTTTTAACAGAAAATATGTATTTGATTATTTAAAACGTTATGTTCTATACTTTTGTACCAAATTGTATATAGGNTATAAGAATTAATATGATCGCTATTTCAATTGGAGGGGTGGGTGGTGGAGGATGTTTCTTTTCGTGTTCGTTTTAACAGAAAATATGTATTTGATTATTTAAAACGTTATGTTCTATACTTTTGTACCAAATTGTATATAGGTTATATAATTCGTTGTATGGAAATTATTTGTCCTTGAGCTAAAGCAATATAATACTTATATTTAGAATTATATAGATAGATATAGAATTACAAGATTTGCCATTCCCAATCAGGAGACGAGACTACATATTTTAAAACGAATATTTCAGAACAGCGTCACCTGTGTATCACTATTCTAAATTCGAAACTGTACGTGCCGAACAATCAGTAATCACTGTTCAAGCGCATTTCGGTTTAAATACAGGCTATATTGTTCATGTTCCACCCTCACGGGTCACGGAGTAAACACCGTATTGAACCAGGTGTACG
>NWSH02000006.1:5512345-5525639 GCA_002382865.2 Heliothis virescens | reverse complement strand
GTGAAAGAGGCACTTAAGCGACAAGTTTTTACTAAATAAAAATAAATGTCTAATGCGAAAGGACGTTGCAAATCCTTCTCTGAAAAAAAGTTTGACCGTGTAACATCATACTCTTGTAGTTCCTACAGCTTTAACTAATCAAAAAATACAAGCCTATAATTTTATGAATGTCTGGAAAACAAATGAAGGATAATATTACGTAGGTACAGAGCAAAATGAACAATAATGTGTTGGTAATCTGGTAGCAACTAAATCCGTTTACGCATTGTTAATCGGGCTGTCCAGCGAAGAGCCGGTTGAACGTGGGAACTGTAATAAGGGTCGTGGCGTAAAACTTTATTACTTGCCCACCTCGGGCCACAAGCGGGATGCGAAACGACTATCATTCTCATTAACCTCGCCTCCGCCACCTCGCTTGTATCAATGCCAGATACTTTCCTTATGTAAACAAAAACCCTTGATCTACGCAAAAACACGTACGTGGTTAAACGGCAGAGACATACAAGATACATGTTCCTATATCTAGAAGTTCTTGGTAAAAGTAATCATTTAAACCAATTTAACTTACAAACCCAATTTAGATCACAAAAACTGACAAGAGTTATACAACTCAGCGAATAGTCGGTAGCGTAAACTATAAGAAGTTAGAACTGATATATCAAAATTCTCAATAAGTCTCGATAAATCTTCCATTATTTGTCACATTCTCAAGCCCATAAATTGCCTTCAAAATATTAAGTAAAGCTGTCTGAAATCCGAAAGCATATTGTAAAGAAAGTCGTAAGTGTACAGAATTAATTTTGTGTCGAGCCAAGAGTTATGTACTGGATCGGTCAGTGGCAAACAGAAATCCTGAAGGTCGACACTTTAATCAATCACACTCGGTTCGTTTCAAAATGCACGTACACGCCTTCTTGAAATATGAGCCCGCCCCGGGGAACTAATGTTTTATATTCTATCGTTGTATTGACACTCCTGACTTATTGCCTGACAGATTACGTTCTCGTCACCAACTAAAAGTTCGCCACCGCTTCTTTGTGTAATGTTCAACTCGAGTTGGATAATTCACGAAGCGTAACAAAAAATAAATGGTTTAATATTCCCCATGTGATGTTGAGGTAGGTAATATCCACAGAAATATTAATAACAGGAGAAGTGGTAAGTGGGCGTGTCGCTGTCTCCTCGAACAGGCGATCGTACCGCAAATAATTCGTAAAGGCTGTCTCCGCGANTGCCACCGCTTCTTTGTGTAATGTTCAACTCAAGTTGGATAATTCACGAAGCGTAACAAATAAATGGTTTAATATTCCCCATGTGATGTTGAGGTAGGTAATATCGTATCGAAGCTGCGAAGTTACGATTTTATGATTTGTTCCCCCTCGGGAACTTAATTCATTTGTTTGTGGAAGTTTACACAAATGAATGCGGTGCTGCAAATTAAATACCTACGTTACAACAAAGTTAAAGGAAAACAAGTCACGTTTTAATTAGTATATTTTTACAGTTTTCATTAAAAGCTTTTCAACTGCGTAGTGTGTTACTATTAAAGGCATCGTAAAAAGCCGCCACACTTTCTTTCTCTTTATATTTTTATAGCGCTGTAGATGCCACCTACGTCATAAAAAGTGAAATATTGTCTCAGAACGGATGCCGGCTCCCTTTATGAGATTGAACTAAAATCCGATGAAAACGTTGAACCTATCTAACTTTCACTTACTCTATCATCGAGTAGAATATTAAGAGGAAATAGGTACTTATCGTACCTATCTTCTAGTAGGTATGTACTTTCATAGTCATTTTCTCTCATCATCAAGATACCTATACTTATCTATCGATCGTCATTCGAACTTCACAGTCTACAGTTCGATCACAGAAAAGCCTTTCAAAGCAAACAGAACTTATGCATAGTTATCCAATACTGGACTAGAGTAAAGGCTCAAGGGAAATATACGATGCTTGCGTCATAGGTTACTTATTTTTTCAAATAGTGATAAGGTCGTAGCTGAAAACCTAATGGTGTGAAAGGTGATCGTTTGTCCGCAGACCCCTAGACCATTACCATCTGTTTTTGCATGAAAAGACTAGAATAGCACAATGTCTTTCCATCCTATATTTTACAAATAAGAATTACCTATCTATATCACGGGAAAGGGCTCGCCGACCTATAAATTCTTTTTTAATCCAAGACGCAACTCTGTTCAAATTTATCTGTTAGAAATATGCGCTATAAAACTGACAGATACTTTGAACAAAGTTAACGAAGTGAGATCGGATAAGGTCCTTTGAAAAAGGACTTATGTAGATTTCCAGTCAACTTGTTTTATGATATCCGAATTAGATAATTAGTTGGTTGGTGAGCGTCACAATGTGGTGGGTGGGGCGGGCTTGGGTCTCGGGGCCCGGAGCCCAAGATTGGACTCCATCCGGTGCTGTTATCTGCACAAACAAACCTCAACATCCCCGGCTATTATTGGCGACAGTTTGGCGTCTACGCATCTACGACGTAAATACTTTGGTTATGTAATATTTACGTATAGGTTGTCAAATATTTACTTTCATTTTCCACACCCCCTATTTTGCTATCGTTGTTAGGTTTCATGAAAAATGGTTTTCCTAACATACAATGTTATTTTTAATCACATTTTGCAATCAAAAACGCTTTTAATCAATACTCCAAAGCGTAAAAGACAGATTAAATTTTTCTAACGATAGGTAATTAGGCCTTTCAGGACATCACTAAAGTAAGAATGCGGAATATTGAACGCTTACCAATGGTTTATGGTTTATGCATCATAGGGTTGTACACAAAACGTGCAGCCCGGGNCCTATTTTGCTATCGTTCTTAGGTTTCATGAAAAATGGTTTTCCTAACATACAATGTTATTTTTAATCACATTTTGCAATCAAAAACGCTTTTAATCAATACTCCAAAGCGTAAAAGACAGATTAAATTTTTCTAACGATAGGTAATTAGGCCTTTCAGGACATCACTAAAGTAAGAATGCGGAATATTGAACGCTTACCAATGGTTTATGGTTTATGCATCATAGGGTTGTACACAAAACGTGCAGCCCGGGCGTTTCATTTGCTTGTTGGCAGAATCTGCGCACTCAAGTACTTTGAGATTGAACATTATGTTTGTTCAGCCTGCAATGTCCCGCAGCCCTCACCGAAATGCTGGTACTCGCCCCATTAAAACGAAGTACGCACTATCATTGGAACATCATAGTCTGTGCTATAATCACAACACGGAATCTACTAGGTTTATTTCTTTAACTCCTTCATTAAAATAACGAAGGCTTATTCAAAATTAAATTTTAGCTAAAATAAAATTAAAATTACATGCAAGAAAACGTTCAAAGGAGACGACTAGGTGGCCGCAGTACCGGAACATTTTTACTGAAGTCCAAGTTTGAAACTGAAGCGTGCAAGATGTTTTAGGAATAAACGCATCACCATCATCTGTATTTTTCTTAATGTCCCACTGCAGGACACAGGGCCTCTTCTCATACATAGAAAGAATG
Organism: Heliothis virescens; assembly: GCA_002382865.2. Lineage (NCBI taxonomy): Eukaryota > Metazoa > Arthropoda > Insecta > Lepidoptera > Noctuidae > Heliothis > Heliothis virescens. The sequence continues at coordinate 5,522,115 of NWSH02000006.1, read as the reverse complement.
AGAGTTAATCGCTTGTTCAAGGTGGATTGGTGATTCCGGATTGAAATTCCTAATTAAAAATTAATACCATTGGTTATATTTTATGTCAGTTACATTGGTACATACTTAATTTCGAACCCGTACGTACACTCATACGTGACAGGCAGGTACCTACATACTTTACTAAAGTTTCGTGTGTTAAGTTTATACAGAAGCTTTGTATCGGTGAACTGAGATGGTTTTATATTATTCAGATTATTTTGTTTCAGGTTGATACATATTATATTGATAGAATTTGAAAAATGATGCGACGTGGATGTCCATTATTTGCGTAGCGTAGGTCAGACGACGAAAGCATTCCGTCATAGACAACCGTTACCGCTTGTCCCTTGAGCAGAGCCACCCAAAGTCGTCGACGTCGACGCCACATCTGCGACGTTGCCCGTTCATTTGAAGCTAGAGCGACTACGAAATACTCCATTAGAGCGCAGCTGTCGGACGAATTCGTAATTGGCAGCCCTATAAATATTTCGTAATGTTATACTAACCTGTCACTATGGGATTGCAACCCTTACGGATCTGTAAGGTGAGGGTAGTTGTAAAGCCCATTTTTTTTCTATAATTTTGGATATGTATATGTATGGATATGCATCCTAGATAAAAAAAAATGCGCTCGTATCTTTTACGGATTTATTCTGCAGACGTATGTAGCTAGTAATTGGTACCCTATTTATAATGGCCTCATCACTCCTTTATTTGTAACATAAACTGGCTTAAAAAATGTTTCAAAGAAGCTTGAAGTTAGCAAAGTACTCGTTTTAATTATATCGAGACTAAGCATAACGATTATTACACATTAAGCTCCCGCTATTCAGAGAGCGTATACTTGGAAGTTACATTAATTAATTCTCTTAAATCAAAACAACGTTCCTCCAAAGTCTCCGGTGGTTCACTTTAAATTTAATTGTGGAGGGGCGAAAAGCAGAAACAAATTGCCCAAGGAAATTCGAGTGCGAGAAATTCCAGCTTGATATTTGGTTTAAAACAGTGTAATTACAAAAAAAAACGTAAGCATAACAATTTCCAGAATAATCAAACACATACATCAACATACTGTTCTTTCAAGAACATACGAATGATTTAATCATTTGTAAAGCCAACCATGGATTTGGAATTATATAAAGATCTTGTGAATTTAATTGAATTGTAAATATTCCATCAAAATACAACATCAACGCTAGAAAAACTTATATAAGGGAATAAAGTATGTAAATATAATTTTACCTCAAATCAGGAACAAACCCTAAAATTTTCATTTATTTCAAAATTTATTGGTATTTAAGTTGAGATTTTGTCTCAATTTAAAAACTAATTTTGCAGAAAGAAATTCGAGTTTATTTTAATGAAGATGACATCCATTCTAATGAAAATCATTTCTCTACTTTAAATTGAAAATTATCTAGTAATGTATAATTTGTATAGTAAACATAATGCCCTACATGTATAATTTTTGAAACCCAGGACAACTAAGGAAATCAGTGCGCACTGTCGCATCTCGTTCTAATATACATAAATAGGTATATTAACTTTCCGGGAGACTTTCTGCACTATTAAACGTTAAAGATAGGACGCCCATAGCCATATAAAATACAGTAATGTAAAGAGAAGGTTAAATTAAAAATTCACAATATTTTACACTTTGCCTAACCAACTTTTCTTTTTTGTGTGGAAAATCATCAAATGGACCCTCCATCTGTAGGCGCTGTGGGTGTCAGCCTCTTACTCACTAAGCCCATCATTGTTCCTTCTAGACCTATTTATGTATCAGGGGGCCGTACCTTATAACTTTTTTTTCAACAATCCCGCATAAATTACGCCTAACGTTGCAAACCCAACTCAGATTAATAATAAAAAATAAAGTCATCAAAAGAGGGCTATATTTTCGACTGATCTACTTCTCTTTCATACAATGGTTTTAACAATTCTTGATCCATCACTACTGAGTCACAATACTTCATCTTCCTTATCATAGCGGCCTTTAGTTCCTCTTCATCTCTAGCAAGCGTATTTCTGAATTCTGGGTGGCTTACCATATTTGCGAAAAACCTACGGTTACTTGTAAATTTCGGAGCGAATCCCACGGTCGTTTTAGATGGATAGTTTACGAAGCTTTTAAGGTCGTCTGTAGCAAGCCTGGAGATGCATAAATGGCGGTTAAAAATAAATTATATTTGTCACGAAACGTAAAATCCTATCCAATAAGCGTGACAAAGAAGAAAAACGCACAGTTTTATTTATAGAAATCTAAAAATATTAATCCCAAACTTGTATCTAGAGTCTACAACTTGTTTATCTTTTTGAAAAACAACCATATTATAGCAAAACATCAAGAAAAAATCAATCTAAGAATTCGAATTTTCGGTAATAGATGATTTTAAAAGTTACGATTGGTATGAAATTTTTTTTTGCCTATACCGTTCCCAATATTCTTTCTTATCTGTTAATTTGCTTACTAGAAATAGAATTTGACATAAGCCCCATACACACTGATAGATAGGATATTGGGAACGGCCGCCGTTGTCTATACTAATATTATAATAAAGAGGTAAAATTGTTTGTAAATTTGTAAGTTTGTTTGTAGGGGGTAATCTCTGGAAATAATGGGCTAATTTTAAAAATTGTTTCACTGGTAGAAAGCTACATTATTCGTGAGTGCTATAGGCTATATTNTAAAAGTTACGATTGGTATGAAATTTTTTTTTGCCTATACCGTTCCCAATATTCTTTCTTATCTGTTAATTTGCTTACTAGAAATAGAATTTGACATAAGCCCCATACACACTGATAGATAGGATATTGGGAACGGCCGCCGTTGTCTATACTAATATTATAATAAAGAGGTAAAATTGTTTGTAAATTTGTAAGTTTGTTTGTAGGGGGTAATCTCTGGAAATAATGGGCTAATTTTAAAAATTGTTTCACTGGTAGAAAGCTACATTATTCGTGAGTGCTATAGGCTATATTTTATCCGGGTACGGGCAGTAGGTATTTCCCACGGCACGCGAGTGAAACCGCAAAGAAACGGTTAGTAAAATATGAGTAGGTAACTTACTTCAGGGAAGGCATATCTGAGTTTATACACGACATGTACATTTCGAAGAAAATAGTTGTTGTTTCTGATGTTATAGACAGAGCTTCGCTGCTCCTGAAAAATACAAGATCTCTCATATAACAAAANTTCGGTTAAAAATAAATTATATTTGTCACGAAAAGTAAAATCCTATCCAATAAGCGTGACAAAGAAGAAAAACGCACAGTTTTTTTATAGAAATCTTAAAATATTAATTCCAAACTTGTATCTAGAGTCTACAACTTGTTTATCTTTTTGAACAACAAAAACAACCATATTATAGCAAAACATCAAGAAAAAATCAATCTAAGAATTCGAATTTTCGGTAATAGATGATTTTAAAAGTTACGATTGGTATGAAATTTTTTTTTGCCTATACCGTTCCCAATATTCTTTCTTATCTGTTAATTTGCTTACTAGAAATAGAATTTGACATAAGCCCCATACACACTGATAGATAGGATATTGGGAACGGCCGCCGTTGTCTATACTAATATTATAATAAAGAGGTAAAATTGTTTGTAAATTTGTAAGTTTGTTTGTAGGGGGTAATCTCTGGAAATAATGGGCTAATTTTAAAAATTGTTTCACTGGTAGAAAGCTACATTATTCGTGAGTGCTATAGGCTATATTTTATCCGGGTACGGGCAGTAGGTATTTCCCACGGCACGCGAGTGAAACCGCAAAGAAACGGTTAGTAAAATATGAGTAGGTAACTTACTTCAGGGAAGGCATATCTGAGTTTATACACGACATGTACATTTCGAAGAAAATAGTTNGAAAAGTTACGATTGGTATGAATTTTTTTTTGTCTATACCGTTCCCAATATTCTTTCTTATCTGTTAATTTGCTTACTAGAAATAGAATTTTGACATAAGCCCCATACACACAGATAGATAGGATATTGGGAACGGCCGCCGTTATCTATACTAATATTGTAATAAAGAGGTAAAATTGTTTGTAAATTTGTAAGTTTGTTTGTAGGGGGTAATCTCTGGAAGTAATGGGCTAATTTTAAAAATTGTTTCACTGGTAGAAAGCTACATTATTCGTGAATGCTATAGGCTATATTCTATCTGGATACGGGCAGTATTTCCCAGGGGACGCGAGTGAAACCGCGGGGAAACGGTTAGTAAAATATGAGTAGGTAACTTACTTCAGGGAAGGCATATCTGAGTTTATACACGACATGTACANGGTATTTCCCACGGCACGCGAGTGAAACCGCAAAGAAACGGTTAGTAAAATATGAGTAGGTAACTTACTTCAGGGAAGGCATATCTGAGTTTATACACGACATGTACATTTCGAAGAAAATAGTTGTTGTTTCTGATGTTATAGACAGAGCTTCGCTGCTCCTGAAAAAAACAAGATCTCTTATATAACAAAAAGGTTAGCTACATGTCCACTGAATTCAACTGAATTAGTATTCCAAGTATTTCCAAGTAAACAATTTTAGATTTTTATCTTCCTTGTTTAAAGTATAACCTGTGACCAAAGAAGAAAAGATAAGTAGATACCTCACTTAACTCAAATTGTAATACAACTACTTAGTGAATAAAGTTCACAGGACACGAATATAATACTATGCGCTAAAGGCGTAACATTAGGCGAACAGGGTGTAACTTATTATTTTTAGAGCATTCGCGTGGCTTAATAATTCAAATTTTTCATACTTTGATGCTAAACATGACGAAAGTAATGCAAGTATTACAACACTACACAAAACCACTTTACTTATGAACATTTTAAGTTAACATTGCCTTTTCTGATAATATTTATTGAACTTAAAAATTCACTTTACGGTCAATATTTATGTATGAGATTGGGGATTTCAATTTGAGTCGTAAAGTGGGTTTTATTTTATGNGTTAGAGTAAGTATAACCTGTGACCATAGAAGAAAAGATAAGTAGGTAGATACCTCACTTAACTCAAATTGTAATACAACTACTTAGTGAATAAAGTTCACAGGACACGAATATAATACTATGTGCTAAAGGCGTAACATTAGGCGAACAGGGTGTAACTTATTATTTTTAGAGCATTCGCATGGCTTAATAATTCAAATTTTTCGTACTTTGATGCTAAACATGACGAAAGTAATGCAAGTATTACAACACTACACAAAACCACTTTACTTATGAACATTTTAAGTTAACATTGCCTTTTCTGATAATATTTATTGAACTTAAAAATTCACTTTACGGTCAATATTTATGTATGAGATTGGGGATTTCAATTTGAGTCGTAAAGTGGGTTTTATTTTATGTTTCGTGCCGTTTTGCATTAAAGGCTAAGAATACGGTGTGAAGTGGCGTAGGAAAATACGTATTTTACTGGAAACCAAGATTATAATATTAAGTAAATGTGAATCGCCTACCAAAACTACATACNGAATTAGTATTCCAAGTATTTCCAAGTAAACAATTTTAGATTTTTATCTTCCTTGTTTAAAGTATAACCTGTGACCAAAGAAGAAAAGATAAGTAGATACCTCACTTAACTCAAATTGTAATACAACTACTTAGTGAATAAAGTTCACAGGACACGAATATAATACTATGCGCTAAAGGCGTAACATTAGGCGAACAGGGTGTAACTTATTATTTTTAGAGCATTCGCGTGGCTTAATAATTCAAATTTTTCATACTTTGATGCTAAACATGACGAAAGTAATGCAAGTATTACAACACTACACAAAACCACTTTACTTATGAACATTTTAAGTTAACATTGCCTTTTCTGATAATATTTATTGAACTTAAAAATTCACTTTACGGTCAATATTTATGTATGAGATTGGGGATTTCAATTTGAGTCGTAAAGTGGGTTTTATTTTATGTTTCGTGCCGTTTTGCATTAAAGGCTAAGAATACGGTGTAAAGTGGCGTAGGAAAATACGTATTTTACTGGAAACCAAGATTATAATATTAAGTAAATGTGAATCGCCTACCAAAACTACATACACATTCCACATTTAACTTGTGAAGCAATGAGCAGTCAGGAAGCGTCTGCAGTTTATCAGAAGATCCTATAAACTCTGAAAATCATTTCTCAAGTGACTTTCAATTTGGATCCCTCTGCTTTGGTGCGTCGCATCGAGAAATTGAACGATCGCTTCCAAACTTCCATTCCTTTCGAATTTGCTAAAAGGAATTTACTAAGTTAGATAGTTTTTATGTAAATCATATAGCTTCAAGTCATGAAGCTATGGCGGGATCTGCTAACATAATAGTATATTATAGGGGTATACTAAATTACATTATCTACGTTATTAAAATGATTCAGAAGTTAGATTGAAATTGAATTAAGTATATTTATTTATTTATTTATTAAATACTTTTTGCACATATTTCAATATGAAATGGCGGACTTAACGCCTTAGGCGTTTTCTACCAGTCTACCTTAGTAGGTATATTGGTACCTAATATCAGCTGTAAACTCTGAGCTGTAATCTCAAGTATAATAGGTATCTAAGTTATTTTCAGCCTTATTTAAATATAATATAAACTATCTAAAACGCCTACCTATAGCGAGTAAGGAAATTACAATTTNCATCGAGAAATTGAACGATCGCTTCCAAACTTCCATTCCTTTCGAATTTGCTAAAAGGAATTTACTAAGTTAGATAGTTTTTATGTAAATCACATAGCTTCAAGTCATGAAGCTATGGCGGGATCTGCTAACATAATAGTATGTTATAGTGGTATACCTAATTACGTTATCTAAATTATTAAAATGATTCAGAAGTTAGATTGAAATTGAATTATGTTGGTACCTAATATCAGCTGTAAACTCTGAGCTGTAATCTCAACTTACCATAGGTATCTAAGTTATTTTCAGCTTTATTTAAATATAATATAAACTATCTAAAACGCCTACCTATAGCGAGTAAGGAAATTACAATTTTTCTTGCAGTGTCGACGTGGCAGGGTGGGTGGTTACATTTTGAAATGATGTTTGAAACAAATTTCCGTCACAATCTGCGTTGTCTCCGGAGGCATTCGATTGGAACATTGGCTGGATAATAGTAATTCTCTTCCTTCATGCCATATTCGCAGCAGCAAAACAGAAATGTCTATATAACAGGGACATAGAATTATGTAAGCACCTTCATGTAGTCGATGTCGCTTTTTGAGCAAGGAGACAACATTATGACGTTTTGTAATCTTAATTTTGTAATCAAAGTCTTACACGCTTCTTGAAAATATAAGCAAGTGTATAGGTACTTATCCAGCCATAGAACTGCTTTCGTTTGGATTTTTGTTGGTAAATTTTCTCATTTACAGAGGCAGCAATGTTCTGTTGGGGACATTGATAGGTGATATTAATTAGTGGAGCTTTGATCTGTCACACACGCGTGCCTACGAGCTGCCAATCGCACGCGCTTGTCAGCCCGGCAATTAGTCGCTCCCATGTTCTATCGACGCTGAACAAGTGGAGACATAGCCTTCGGGATTCGTGTACGCGTCACCCGACTTATAATAGGTACAATATAAATGCTGTTTTGTAGGTACCTAATTACAATATTCATGTAGCGGAATGTATTACAACAAGCTAAACATTTCATAATAACTATCTTATTTTTACACTAGTATCTGTACCTAGGTATACTTATTTATTTGTGTAAGGTAAGTTTGTGTAAGATTCAGAAATCTCAGTCCCATTCAACCTTACTACTTAGACTGACGGATGTTTTAGTTTATTTTTCTTTTATAAAACTATAAAACATAACACCTATCCTGAAAAAACGAACCCTTCAGTTTTTCTATGAAAAGCTTAAACTTTACATAAAATAATTTGTACCTTACCTATAACTGTAGGTATGTTTCCTTTTGCCTATAAATACTATCTACGCTATCTAAAGTGTGGGGTGGTAGGCCCAGAGCATCAAACCCTGAGTTGCTTACTTTTTTGTGAAGGGATATTAACTCTATTTATCGGCAAACGATTGAAGCAATTCTGCCCTACCCAAAAACAGCCCATTCCGATTGGATTATTAGCTATCTGATAACGAATTCGTCAGGGGCTGGAATCCGGCAATGAATATTTCGCTCAATTTCCTATTAAATTTTGACAACGTTCAATTCGCGGGAGGTGGCTTGCTGCATGCTTATGGAAATGAGATTATAAAACCCATTGAAAATGAAATCACTTTATTGTCTCACTTATTGACAAAATAGGGAATAATAAAATGAATCTAATATGTAAAAGCAATTGAGGATGTAGATACCTACCACACGGCGCACGCAGGTGAAATTTACGTAATTTGTGGCCAAAATAAAAAAAAACAAAGTTACTCTGATTTTAAATTAGTAACATAATTTAGGAACAAGACATATGGCACCATCTATGAATGATCTTTAAAACGTTTGAAACTTTTTATTCAGATAAAACACAACACTTGATTTAAACAGTTTTGTTTGTTGAGTAATTTGNAAAACCCATTGAAAATGAAATCACTTTATTGTCTCACTTATTGACAAAATAGGGAATAATAAAATGAATCTATTATGTAAAAGCAATTTAGGATGTAAGTAGATACCTACCACACGGCGTACCTAGGTACCTAATTTTTGTACCTGTAAGTACCTATTAGATACCAATGTAAAAATCTTCTTGTGTTCACCTACTAATTTCGGTTTAGTTAATAATTAGAAATCGAAGACAAACCAAAACTACTTACTTTGGTAAGTATCCGTTTTAGGTACTCCGCTAATAAATAGGTATGTAGTGTTCGGTCAAGACGGGTAGGTAATCGGGTTCAATAAAACTCAAAAACGGAGTTACCGAAAATAAGTTATTTCTTTCAGTTTTGCTGGGGACTAGTTACTCCATGTACCCGGATATAAAGTAGCCTATAAGTATTACCTTAAAAAATTGTCTATCCGCTATCTTCTAACAATAAATGCGAAGATTGTGAGGTTGTATGGATGTGGCCTGTGTTTGGGTAACTAATGAAGACGGCGAGAGCCATTCCTATGACTTTTAATTGTGGGGCTATAGACTTAAATTTAAATTAAAAGGTAGATATGTCGCTCGGTGCATTTTACGGCAATGGGACGAATACCGCCATCCTTCTTGCGTTGGTCGCACGAGTTAGACCCACACATAACCTCTACTCTATTTAATCAGAATATTGATAAAATTTATGTAGGTATATTTAGCAATCCTACTACAGACTATTCATGGTCAACTATGGGTTACAAAGAAAGGATTAGGAATCACTATGTCCTGCTAATAGGTATGTACAGACTACAGCACTTCAAGTTACAACAATCTGTCAAATTTCTGCAATTGATTCTGCAATAAGGGTAGGTAGTTTAATGTTTGATTGCTAAAATTTGACAGATTCGTATACGTTGACCTGCTGTCGTCTGTACCTACCTACCTAAAGAGAACAGTTCGCAAAATGTTGTTAAATGTTAAAAATCACATTTTTAATGGGCTAGCCTGACAATGCCACACAGAACTACGTCTTATAATATAAACAATCACTTTGATACTCGTTTTAATGTTACATACTGGCCGAAACTTTTTTGCTTGATGTTCGAATATTCGGTCAAGAATCTTTCCGAATTTTCGGTATTCGGCCAAATATAATATTATTTTTGAGGTTGGTAACACTCATTATGGGCAACTCTATGGTCTCTGACTGA
>NWSH02000006.1:5486885-5497214 GCA_002382865.2 Heliothis virescens | reverse complement strand
CTTTATGCTATGAAAATTGAACAAATCAAAACATTCTAGAATCGTCTACACTTGTAAGTTAACCTGGTACTTCTGAAAACTGGAAATAGGTTTTTGCCATTGAGCTTCAAGAAATTGTCTTAATATATTCGTAGAGGGTTGTTCTTTTTTCGAGACTTTAAAANATCAAAACATTCTAGAATCGTCTACACTTGTAAGTTAACCTGGTACTTCTGAAAACTGGAAATAGGTTTTTGCCATTGAGCTTCAAGAAATTGTCTTAATATATTCGTAGAGGGTTGTTCTTTTTTCGAGACTTTAAAAGTAGTATTTGGAAGTGAAATACAATAACAGCAAACTTACAACAGCAACAGCAAAATAAATAACAAACAAATAAAAAATCGGCAGCAGCAGCCTTATAAATATGGGCAAGCAGTTGTAGTCAGCTTCTGTTTGCAACTAGCGCTTTAACTACTGACCTATCGATTTACCTACCTACAGGACATAGCAAAACATTTTTGTATAAATATTTTAACGTTTTCTTTTAGGCTTTAAAGCTACAAACACTAGTGTCTTAAAAACTACTACTAGTAGACTAGTAAATCTTAAAGTTTTTATGTTGAGTAAAAAGTTGCTACTAAAGTATGCCCTTGAGATAAAATAAAACCCTTCTACAAAGTCCAGGTTCTGACCTAGAAAATAAATGAATGTCAGAAAGCTTACAATGTATATCTACTGCCCCAAGAAAGTCTTAAAATGTGTACTTCATTACAGATATGCTAATGTGTATTATATGGAAAATTAGGTCGCGAAAAATTGGGGAAGTAAAATTCTATACAATCTATGACATAAATATAATACAGCTGTTTCACATTTTAATAACTTTTAAATTAACCACTTATGCCAGATGTACTTCTCGTCGGTAGTAATTCACAAGAAGTGACAACACTCAAAATAATGGCCTGCCGCTTCCCAGCTCTTAGACGTTGTATGAATACAGTACTTATGGCCTATTTAGTCATTATTCCACTAGACGAGTTCCTTTTATAAATTAATTACAATTCTCAGAAGCAATAAAACGCCATTCAGTATCCCGCGGTCAAACTCGCATCCCGAAGTAACTAATACTATGTCGAATATTTCCATTTTCTTAATAATAATTACGGAATTCGGTTGGTAAACAAATTGACTGGCTAAGTTATGAAATGAATGGATAAACTTCATGACAAAAACTCAAAGGTGTTGTTTTTTAAACCAGTCATGTCGTACTAGTCATGACTTACTAAACATTTCATTCTATATATTTATCTACTAGATAAGAAAGGACTAGATTAAATCCAATATTTTACATACGTACTTTGCCACGTTGCATGACATTTTCCACATCACGCAACCTTGACCAACCAGGTATCAGTGACATGTTCGCGTGGGCGTGAATTAGGAATCAATAACGCCTGCATGATAAAAGGGACAGCCTGTGGATATTAATAGCCTTTTCAACTAAATCAATACAAAATATAGCTTTCTGAGTATTTTTGCAACGTATTCGCCGAATTGGACCGATTTGATTTAATCGGAATTTTGACTGAATTCCACTTACAACTTTTACTTTTTTAAGCATTAAACTGAAATCATTTTTCAACGTTTTCGGTATATTCAGTATGTCATTATTTCTTTGCAATATACATATATTGTTATATACCTACGGACGTAATGCGTAAATTAATACTTTTGCGGATTCTCTCATATTTTTACAAGAAAATACATCTTAACTATATCTCCTGAGCTGCAGTTTGTAAAAAAACATTTTGTCTGTACTAGGTCACTCTTGTAGATTTTCTGGTGTAAATAGTTCATATAACATTACTTGTTTAGTTCACAGTATATCCAATAACATTAGGTATAACTACCTACGTTTAATTTTCAATGCTACCATAATTACCAAGCGTAATTGTTTTATAAATGGCATCACGTGCACGAGGCGTTAAATTTAATAACGTATAAAGTTTTAGTCGCATAGAACATTAATATTGTTATGTTGTTTTTAATTGAACATGGGCACACGCTTCAATTCAGCGCCTCTGTCTCTGAAATATGGAAATTTTGTTAAATACTCAGTAAAACAATATATATCTCAAAAGTTTATATTAAATTGAATGTTTTAAAGTTAAATGAATGCTACGCTATATAAAATTATGGACGTATAGCAAAAAAATATTTATTAGGTATCACCGTATAAGGCTTTATCCTATTTTGATTGTTTATCAAAATAGGTATTTTTATCATTAATTGAAACATTATTTAGTTAGAAGTAAACTAACGTTTCTGTCAGCTTTGCTAAAGATGTACCTACAGCGTAAGCAAAAGGTAGCTTATACTTTATATTGTGTAAGCTACCTTTTGATTATGGTTTCATATTTGAGGTCTAAAACCTACTCTGCATAATGTACAGAACATAAGTTAGCCACCCTACAGCTGGATCGTCAATAATCCCAGGAATTTGCGTCCCCGTCTGTCGACGACGTGGGCTATTAAATACTGTATGCGAGGAAGCAACGTCGACGACGGAGAGATAAAACTTCATGACAGTATTCACATACATTAAACTGAAGAATATAATATATACATATATATTATTATATATAATAGATATATATGCGTCAAATTTTTTGTTGCATTGTTTTGTTTTTGAATGTTTGAAATTGACATTATAGAGATTATCGCGTCGGTGCCTATGTGGTAAAAGCGAAAACCCGCACACTACCAGCGTCTGTATAAATTCGTCGAATTTATCTGCATGAAAATTCTAATTTAGCTAATCAGTTAAAAAGGGTGGAAAGGGTCACTTGAATAATTTTGGCAAACATTGGCAAACGCCAGAACTCACATAAAAATATATATACGTACAAAAAAATATAGTACAATAAGCCCTAAACGTATAGTCTAGTAACAATAATGATTACATCATGTTCTCTCTGTTTCGACATATTTTTTTGTCTTTAATATCTACTAACAAGATTACAAAGAAAAAATATATAAACCTGCTACATAAATTAATAAAATTATTTCACGACAGATGTTTCTAGAATAAAAGTTAAATGGTAACAACTTTAAGCGCTTTAACTTTTTTAATATCCCAGCGCAACTGCAGACTAGTTTAACGAAGTTTCATAAATATTTCATTAAAACTATGTCTTACGTGACATTAATTTGTGACACGATTTACGTTTGTATGGAATTACGAAAAGTTTTCTTTGCTGTAGTAATCTTTGTTTAAGAAGTTGAATAATTAAAACGTGGATGTTAAATTATTAAGGCATAAAAAATATAACTGAAGCATCTGGTGCATCTGAATAATTCTTATAATATCAAAACATGTATTAAATATAGTCTATTAAAAACTGAATAAACTCATAAACCAAGTTACTGTTTCGTCTTAACTGGTTTATACTAAGTAATTCCCAAGATTAATGGATAATTTAGGAATGTCAAACTCAATGTTCCATATGCTTTTTGACCGCTGAAGTTTATATTCTTATGTATGGTATAACCTGACCCGTCATGACTTTCGAAGCGGGTCCTAAAAAGGTTCTGACAGCTTTTTACTGTCCACATAATCTTATGACATACGAGAAGCCTGGATTTAACCTTGACCTTCAAGCTTATTTCAGTGATTTTCAGAGCTAAGACTTGGGTAGGGAAGTAATTGTACTAACTAGGGATAAAATATATCACTACATAATTTTTTTATTTACATCATTTGAATAATTTGATTCTCTTCAGCATAATACCATAGTTTTGGGCCAACGTTACGTATTAAATATATTATTTCTATTAGGATATAGAACAATGCACAATATTCATGTTTGTATTAAAGCTGTTACCCAAATAACCTGATAAAATTATAAGAACTTACCTATCAATAATCCTAACACCCTTATTTTTAAGGTCATCATACTCAAGCCCTTCGGCTTTATAATTTGCCAAAAACATGGTTTGTATGGTAATGAAAGAAATAATTCAGTACAAGCTGAGTTTCCATTACTGGCGGTCGTGTTAATGAATATTTCACGATAGCGAGCCAAAACGTGTTCTGTATGTATGAAATAATTGAGTTATTTAGTATGAGACTATTTATAACCGAATATAGTCGACTCTATATTTAGATTGAATAATGTATGAGACACGAAATAAAATCTTATAAGTTCTTTCTTAGAAGGGAAACTTGACAAATGCTATTCATTTCACTCAGTCTATTCTTATAGAGTAATAATATTTAATTATTAACATAAAGGATAACTTACTTGTTTATTGATCATTTTAAAACATGGTTAATATTTATTAAACTATATCAACTCTAGATAATACATTTTTTTAAATATTTTATACTTCATCCCAACACATAATAAACCTAAAGTTCACGGACTTCTGAACTTCCTATTAATGCTTTATAATATCAACAAACGCTAACAAGATCTTTTATTAATGAAAAAAACCAGTTCACCGAATAATTAAGAAGTAGATCTGCTTCACAGTAATTATAAGCAGCGCGCCATTAAAGGCGGCCATCTTGTAATTGGCAATTTGGTTTTTTCATTATTAATTGTAACGACAAAGCCTTTGACACCGAAAAAAATGTTATATAAAACCGGGGTAGAATTACACAAAAAACAACAATTGGGTTCAAACCTAATGAGCTTAAAAAGTTTATACAAGCTAAGGAACTTTTTTAGGTACTTTACTAACTGCAGTAAAAACCAGCACATATTTTTTACTCAGTTATAAATATCGCAGTTCCCGACCTTTTTTGAAGAAAAATAATACACCATGAGCTAAACATATAACATCCCATAAATATATTGTTCTGACATATTTATTTAAATCTGGAAACTGAATCCCCTCCATCTCAGAAAATGTTCGCTACACCCACGGTGCTGTCAGGACTGATAAATACGCTGTAAAAATGTTTTACTTTACGTCCGCAATTAATAATTTTATTTTATCATTTTTTTTTACACACAACACAGGTCGTGGCTAAGTAACAACCGAACGGATCTATCATAATGTTAAACAATGCTTGGCATGATCGGTCAGTGGATGGGTGACCATCTTCTCTAGAAGAGCTCCTCCGTATTTCGAAAAACGCGTTAAATTAGTGGGTGTCATTTGAACATCTTAGGTAGTTGTGGCAGTCGGAGGCCAGAAAGTCTGACAACCAGTTTTACCAGGAGGTTAGATAGGCAGTTAATTCGTACTGCTACAACATTAATAATTACCGACATCCGCTTATACTGGAATCTGACTCAAACATAGTACGGAGAGGGCTAGGCTAATGATCACACACTGAACAGATAAACTGAAATATAATGAGGGTTTATATACAATCTGAATACAAACTATTCCTCCCAGAAATGTAATTTTCCTGTTCAAGAATACACAGCACAATTCTTTGAGATGTTCCAACAACAAAGCATACTACGCGAATGTTCTACGAAATCCGTAGACCGTGCTACGGCGTAGCAAAGTAGGACGGCTACAATCTGAGAGTTTGAATATAAAAATAGTCAACAAGCAAACGCCGTTGCGCATAAAAGCCTACATAATAAAACAAAAAGTTGTGCCTGTCCATTAATTACAACAGTATACTTAGTACAACTTTATAGTTAACAAGTTTAATAAATGTTACGAACAAAGTGAAAGCCGCAGTTAATTATATTTTGTTTTAAATACAAACATTTATTTAAGCACAAAGCCCATACATATTACTTTATTTTATAACACACAGACCTGTTTATGATAAATGTTCTAACAAAAAAGCGGGTTAGTATTCATTTTTCGCACCAAAGAGTTCATATGCATTTATCTCACACAATATCCTTACCTTTTACAGGAGAGCAGGAAGTGAACCTATTCCCGTGTTTCATACAATTTTCAATATCAAGCCCAATGTGAGTAGATTACAAAAGGACCTCTTTACTGAACTGCGAACACAGGAAACTAAGTACTTTTGATCTAATAAGCCTGTACGGTTGGCAAATTGGTTTGTTATGTCGCCTGAAAACCTTTTGCAAAGTTGTATTATTATTTACTTTATATCTCGAACTACAGATATAACACAAGTATTAGTGATGGGTTTAATAAATATGATATTATTGAAAGGAAAGTTAATTATATCTGTTCGGTATAATAAATACGACAGCATTAACGTAAAAGACTGATAAAATACTCAGAATACTGCTTCATTTCAGTGAGCCATACCACAAGGCTGCAAAATTAAGACATCGGAGATTGCTTTTACATGTCTAAAGAAACCAGGAACACGGCACTTTTCATGGCAGACCACATCGTATTTGCGTCATCTTTAAGCAAAATGGAACCGGGTCTCGTCTCCCGGGGCAAGGAACGTCGGGAATATTATGACACTCTTTACGTGCAAATGCATTCTGTGCGGCAGTTTGATTTATTTCCCAGTTTCTAAAGTCCTACTACTACAATATATACTTTGATAAAACTAGAAATACTATTTCATCTTGTTGAACCCATACTTCCATATATGATTTTTCTGTTAGTTGTATGTTAAGAATGAATGTAGAGGGAGTGAGAGGAAGAGGAAGACCTAAGAAAAGATGGATGGATGGCGTGAGAGATGACATGAGTAAGAAGGAAGTGAATGTCTGTATGACGAGTGACAGGGAGAAATGGAAGGAAAAAACATATTTCGCCGACCCCAAATAAAATTGGGAACAGGGCAGGATGATGATGATGATGATGATGATGATTTTTCTGTTAGATGTATAAAAGGTATAATATTATTTGTATTCAAGCTAGGACGTTCTTATATTTCAGCAGTTAAAACCACGTAATTCTTAATATTTGTGTGAAAATTAATATGAAATGTAAGTATTAACTTAATAACTCAGTATATTATTGCTAGGATTACACAACTGGTTTAATATTTTTTTTTATGTTTAAGTCTAATTGGGAATCACCATTCTAAATAAATAACGAAAATAAATATGTAAGCGAGAACTTATCTTACTCGTTATCAGGGACTACGTAATTAAAACCAGCGAACACAAATTAAGTTCAGGGATTACGTCTGAATCCAGGATCTATATGATTAATTAATAAACAGACCGTGTTAATTTGTTACATAGGTAATATTTGTATGAGGCATACATTTTATGTTAGTAGTGCTTTCATACTAGTGATTTTTCCACGTTTATGCACTCAGTTTAGCCTACATTTTTTTTTAAATTGCCCCGCGTATACCCGCGACGACGACCTTATGTATAAGACTTGCATTATGGCTCGTGAAAACGGAGTAAAGGTCCACGGATTTGAAAGGTTGTTACGTAAAAAATGAGTTTAGACTACGCATATGATTAACCTAAAAGAGAAAACTATTTATTTTCTATTTTCATAAATTTTCTGCGTAACAGTACTTTAGGTTAATTATAAGTTTTCACCGCAAGAACTCCTAGAATTTATACAAAATGAAAACTCGTTCAAAGCAAGCCTGTCCTATATTATTAGAGCTCTAGCACACTGCAGATTTTCGATCGGCCGACAGTTTGATCGGGCAGTTTGGATACCGCGCACACTACACCAACTATTTAGTCTGGTTGGTGGTGGGTGCGCACATCTAGCCAACAGTCGGCCGATTGTATACCAATCAATTGAATTTTCCCGAATTTAATGGACTAAGATAGTGTAATATCAGCCCGCAAAATAAAACACGTTTGGACAAGCCAAAGCCACGATTATGCTTACAATGCCAGTGGTTTTGCCTGTCTGCCGTGGCTACCTATTAGCTACTGTGAAATTCACAAATGTGAAAAAGCCCAAGTATTTGTTATAAGTAAAATGATTTCTGGTTAAATGCTTGAAACAATCAAAATAAGTCTTACTGCTTATTGACTTTTGATGGAACAATATTATGGATGTTTTTGAAGTGACTATAACGTCGATATTGGTATTTTGATTTATTCATTTGCTTGTGTTTCCAGGAATGTGAAAATTCTTTAGGAATACGGCTTGTAAGTTGTTTTACATGTGTATACTTCTTGTATAAAGATAATATTCCTGACTGATCCCAAGTGATTTTCTTTGATACACTTTTCTCCATATTATTTTACACTTTTTAATTATATTTGTCTAGCAGATTTTGAAAATACATGATATTTTATTTACCAATACACATTATGCCCCTTTATCTTATGAGCTGGATTATTGCCTATTAAAACTTGGAAAAATATTCATAGCATTAGCATTTAAAGAGTGAAATATTCTAGAACATGCAAACAATAAGTCTGTACATGAATTTCTTTTGTTTGGTGTAAAATAAATCGGTTTCAGTAATTGCCATAATATACTTATGTTAAATAATGAATGTGAATGAATAATGTATGTAATATTGCAACTTCTTTGATTATGAAGCATAAAAGAAACCTTAAGATATAATTGGCCTGTAAATTATATTATTTACACTTGAGCGACTAATGCGTGTGGCCGAGACTAACAGTGTTTTGGTAAAATCCTACTGCGAAATCAAAAAAATGGTTGTAAAATATATCAAAATTGTATGGTAATCTGAACACTAAATACCCAAATCAAATAATTCCCACTATACTTTTAATTTTAGTACACTAAACAATGAAGCACAACGTCGTCTAGTAAAAACCTCGGAAATGCATTTTTTCCTCAATTTTTTTGTTCCGTTCCTAGGAAGATAGCTTTGCAAAGAACATCCTTTAAGTATCTTCCTCCTGAAATGTTGTCACTACACTTAAGAGGTTTTCACTTTAATGCGTCGATAAAGGTTTTTTTTAAATTTTAAGCTGCTTGACCACTAGTTTCGCAAGAACCTCATTATTACTCAGTGTTCTTGTTACAGAGTCATATGTACACGCTCACACTATACCTTACCGCACCGCAAAAATAAAAACACTCGTAAAATTAACCAGTAAACGTAATGGTGCCGTTCACGAACCGGTTGTAAACTTCGAAGTATACTGTCCTAGAAGTCCGTAGTAAAATACAATTAGCACTTTTAGTAGAAGATCATTAAAATCACGAGCCAAATGGAAATTGAAATGCAAAGATTTTTATAGGTTACCTACTATTTAAAGAAAAGTACGCCAACTTAGCATTGATTCCAAAATAGCTCGACAATTTGAAAGGTCAAGTTACTCCATCGGAATATAAATAGGTCACTCCGTTTTTTTTTGTTTTCTCTCCATTCAGCTGTTTGTGATCACGATTAAGCACAGTTTCTATGCATTGTTCATTATAAAGGTTAACCAGGAAATAAAATACTCAAATGGTTGTTAGTACACTAAATAAGAGACAAAAATAATCACATAAAGGAAATAGATGTATGTACTACAAATAACCTGATCGAAATCTACGAATAGACCATGATTATTCTAACATTATGAAGAGATTGCTTTTAGCAAAATTTTAAGAGGCATTTAATTTAAGGAGTATATATTTTTTTCATAGTCCAGTAATATTACCGTTTCAATCTAAATAATAAACATACCATTCAAAATACAATTTGCCGAAGTGGGTGCGAGACCTTACAAACCTCTCTTCTCAATAACATTCACCTTGTTATTGACCTTGGTTCGCTAATGTCAGTGTAGATAGAACTTCTTTCTGTTCAACTGTTGCATCTTATCGAAAGTATTGTAGGTTTAAGTGTATTCCATCATTATTATTTCTTCATATACCTAGAAATATGTAAATCAAGCAACAAAATGGTCAGCCACAATGGGTCGTCATAATCAAAGATCTGAAACTTAAATGCTCTGCTTCTATTTATTTTAGCGTGATGAAAAGTATACTATGACCAGCGCAGCCCAACAAGCAAAATCAGTACTTAAAGCGTTCTTTCAGAGTAATTTATTTTCACTTATATGAATCTTGTAGCATGCTATAAGGTCGAATTTGGGCGCAGTTATAAGTACATTTAGTCTTATAACTATCTTTTAATATACTTGACGAAGCTCAATAGCACTTATATGATATGAGACTACACAATTACAAGTGCAAACACTCTTGTTANTTCTTTCAGAGTAATTTATTTTCACTTATATGAATCTTGTAGCATGCTATAAGGTCGAATTTGGGCGCAGTTATAAGAACATTTAGTCTTATAACTATCTTTTAATATACTTGACGAAGCTCAATAGCACTTATATGATATGAGACTACACAATTACAAGTGCAAACACTCTTGTTACTATCTGACGTAAGTATTTTATAAGAGCAATCTTTATTATATTACAGGTTATTTTCGTTGTTGCTTTGACGGATTTTTTGTGTTATACGCACGTAAAAACATAA
>NWSH02000006.1:5461608-5481062 GCA_002382865.2 Heliothis virescens | reverse complement strand
GCCACCGATATCGGGCACAGGGTCCAAGGTACCGGTGGTTAGGGTCCCAGAGACAGAAACCTCCTCACAATACGCGCCGTATCAAGGAGTACCGCCTTCTGAATCAGCCCCTTGACCCAGCCGCCTAACGAGAGCCTCATGAGATGTTGGTCGAGGCTCTTGGCTATTAAGCCATTGGCCGTAACGACTATCGGCACAATAACAGCCGTATCGACATTCCACATGGCAACAACCTCGTGCGCTAAGTCGAGATACTTAATTTGTTTCTCTTTCTCAGCTTTCACGAGGTTCTCGTCATGCGGAACGGCGACATCGACTATCATCGCGCGGCGCGCTAATCGATCTATCACCACTATATCAGGCTTATTGGCTACAATAGTCCTGTCAGTGATGATAGATCGATCCCAGTACAACGTGACATGGTCATTTTCGAGAACTGGGTCGGGCGCATACTTGTAGTACGGTACCTCAAGATCCACAAGTTTGTATTGCAAAGCAAGTTGCTGATGTATGATCTTGGCCACTTGGTTATGTCTGTGCAAGTACTCACCGTTAGCCAAACGAGAACAACCAGAAATAATATGGAAAAAGAAGGCAACTTATTATTATGATTATTACTTAGATACTACGGCAGTATTTATTAAAAAACCAGAAACAACTTGACATAAATGCCAGAAACTATGGGTATACTTACTGAAAAAAAATAAACTGAAACCAGAACTTTAGAAATCAATATCCGAGACATTACTTTCAATAAAACTCTTCTTATATAACTTTCGAGATATTGGCCATCCTCTCGAGATAGTTTCAAAGAATCTTATAAAGTGTTTGGTTAAGAACTGAAGTCAAACATACCTGTATGTGCAGGAGCTGCGAGCACATGAGACCAGCTCGCGAGGACTAACACGAACGTTAGGTACCACATCGCTGCCATCGCGAACTGTTGACAAAGGAAATAGATATTATAGGGTGACAAGCAGATATCATATCATAAAGAAAGTCATAGAAAGCGAAGATATTATAGTATAGGGAAAATTACAGAAATAGATTAGAGACAATTAGAGACGAAAGAATACAGATGTAACTTTATTATGAATTGTATTTTTTTGTAATTAAAAAAAAAAAATTGCGACGCTGTACACTTTTTGTATGGAGAAAAATGATAAACTCGCGACAGATATCACGTGACTGCGGGATTGTTCGAAAGAGTTACCGTGGCCGTACACAAAAGGCTCCCGAAGGAACACGGTGGGTTTTAGTCAGTAAAAGTCTGACACTCACTCACACTGCCATCCACAGCGGGTTATTTGATGATTTCACATCGATAAAATTCGAAAAAAAAATGTAAGCGAAGCGATTTGAAACCCGGATGTTCGTAAGTAAAATATGAGACTTATTTTAGACAAACAACCGGGTCTTACTCGCGATCAAACTAATAAAGGTTTACGATACCTCTTTACGATAACCTTTAATAGTTTGATCGCGAGTAAGACCCGGTTGTTTGTCTAAAATATGTGTAGAAATCGCGAAACTTTAAAAACAAATATTAGACTGACAACGTTCCGTCGTGTTCGTGTGTTATGAGAGATAAACGTTCTATAATGTTAAATAATCGTGATAGTTCTGAGGTGTTGCTTTTTTATGTATTATAAATTGTCACGTTTGTGCACGATAGTGCAATAAATGATTATTGTTTTTTACCGCATAAATGAGTACTTACTACTTTTATACTGATCATTTAAACAATTCGTCAAAAATATCAAAACTGCACAAAGTTAATATTCATGTTTTCACATCTGCCAGCATTCCCAGAGTTCAACCCAATGATTTTTTTGTTCTTCTTGTTTTTTATCACGAATTATTCACATTCTACTTTCATCAAATAACAATTCATTTCAAATATTCAAAGGAAAGGTTAAATAAAATTGCTTACGTGTTGTAAGCAATTTTATTTTACTGCCATCAATACACTTGAACCTTAACCTATCGTATCATGTTCCACGAACACTGAAGAGGAAATACCTTCACAAGTAATAGAAACCGCGGAAGCCATTTCATTCAATAATACTCTAAGAAAGAAGCTCGAGCGTGGGCTAAATCTACGTGGAAGCTCGAGCGTGGCTACGTGTGGTAAAGTACAGAAGACATAAAAGTACAAAGTAGCAATATGAGCATAAAGGGTTATCGATAAATAATACAAAGTAAGGAAAGTATATGCCTACGCACACTTTCTTTTGTTTCCGAGGCCTATAAGACACACGGGCGAATTTTGTCGTATATACTTGGATTTTGTACACGCAATTTCAAGTGTCATCGTTTGTTCCGCTAGCTGTCAATAATTGCCGCGCGAAAAAAACCGTGCGTACATGCTGAAGTGCTGTTACATTTAAGCACAAACAGTGTTTTATCATCAATATTTTTAATACAGTTAAGTTAACAATCAACCATTGATCCCCGAGATTGGCATGTGAAACTTTGACTTTGATTGTAAAGGAAAAGGTTCAAACAGTTGATTAATATACTTAAAAGTATCCAGCATATTTGCGAAATGTGAGCATGTCAAGTAACACAGCAACGTGCAACATAGCATATAACGCGTTCGTAGAAATTGTAGGCTAAATACCATTATGGTAGTGCCAGTATTGCATCAGTGCTGCGAGAATACTGACGAAGCAAATCAAAATCCATTTGGCACATTGTTTGTGCTGCGGCCAGTCAGTCGACATGTACGTTTTGAATCCAATTTTTAACGTCTGTCTGTGGCGAACCACAAACGTGGCTTTGGACGTCTTGGATGTATATTCTCGTGTACGGTATCTGGTGTAATGAGTTTTTGAGCTAAACTCATCTTCTCAATTGCATATCAGAAAGGGAGATCTTTACTGAGAAAATTTCATAAGATCATTTTATAGAAGAAAGCGTTTCCGTGATAAAAATAAATCAGCATAATATTTCGGGACTAAAAATCTATTCATATTTTTTTCAATAGAGACCCTCCAAAATTGTTCAATGTCCGTATTTTTTCTCAACTTATCTTGTTAAAAAAAGGAATCAATCAAAAAGTTTTGATGGATTTTGCAGACTCAATTATCCCCAATTTAAAGTTGTTGTCAAGTCTCACTAGATGTTCGTAGGAATGACTTCTGTACGACTTCTCTAACTTTGATTACAGCGCTATTAGTTAATTCTTGGTCACTCAGATTTTGCACGATGTAAACAGTTCCAAAAATTGGGCAGAATAACCTTCTTGTAAAGAGTGCATTGGCATTAAAATCAATGAAGCTGCCTAATCAGCTGTGAGTTCTTAACTATGGAAACTTTTAAAGACTCGTTTATTAAGTTTATACTTTGTTCAAAATAAATGATTTAGCAAATAACGTAACGTAATTGTTAATCAAAGGGTATTAAATTTGATTTACTTGTAAGTTTGCAGCATCGCCCGTACTATGCTGCACTGTTGGTGCGTCTCTTGATGAACAAATCGACGATGAAGTGCCAATACCTCCTAACTAACATTTTGTCGATTTTTTGATTTTTAATGCGTTGGACATAAAATTGCATTTTGCGTGTACTCGTCAAGACACCTAACTAAATATGTTGATAGTTATGAGAGAAAATGCTAATAGAAATAGCTGCTAAGTCAATGTATGCATTCATTTAGCAAGACCTGCTGACATTACATCCTAAATTCAAGTGTAAAAAGCTTCTAAATTACTTAACTGTACTATGTATCATATCATATCCATGTTCCCATTACTACAATATTTTCATATTTAGATCTCTGAATTTTCAACGTGACACGTTTTTTGCTCCTCCTGTAAAATGGTGATTTTGTAGTTAAGAGGTATTGGTACTTCATCGTCGAAATGTCACGTGCTTATTCAAAGACTATCTTCTCCACAAAAACTGATTAAATTCACCTCTATCGTAGAAGTTCCAACACATAATAATAGCACACTTTCTTCATTTGTAGAACATAATACACATATGCTTACACAATATTCTGTAATATGTCATCAACATCATCAGCCTTTTATTGTCCCGCTGCTGGGCACAGGCCTCCTCTCACACTGAGAAGGATTGAGCATAAATCACCTCGATTGCTCAATGAGGAATAAAATCCTCGTACATATTATAGGATATTATGTAAGCATTACGTAATAGAGTATCAAAGCCTGTAATAAATATGTAGCTTAAAAATATAGTTATATACTAGCCGTTTTTCCGCGGTTTCACTCGCGTCCGGTGGGAAATACGGGCAGTATTTCCCTGTATTTCCCCTCCCTAAGGGCTGATTTTCAATAAGCCAAGTTGTTAAACGTTGAATGATTCTAGTTCAATCAACTATCGGCCTAGGCGTACAGTTGGATGTCGACGTTTTATTAACCGCCTAGGCGTCCAATTGGCTGGCTAATTCAACTAATTGGCTGCGACATCTATATTACAAAGCTTCATTTGTTGAACCAGGGTTTACTTAAGCAGAGTGGTTTTAATGAGCAATACATTAAGCTCTGCTGAGATATTTACCATACAATGTACACACTTTTGTACTCAACATACCCTCTTCCACTTCTATATTTCTTGAAGAAATACGGTGGCCATATTTCGCAGCCGCGTTGTAATTCTCTTAACTTAATTTATTTTCCTAATGGAAAACACTTATTATATTTGCTCCAATCAAGGACCCCACGCTGAGCATCTCTGTTTCCACTAAATTGTGGAAGTCGTTCACGTGTGTGTAAAAATAAATTAAATACATTATTGGCATAAAAAAAACATCGTCGTATTATCTTATTAAACTGAAATGTCATATGAGATACCTATCCTTTCACTACATTTAACCATAACGACTGCCTCGTTGGTCTAGTGACTGCCTCGTTGGTCTAGTGGTCGCATAGCGCGACTGCCGATCACAGGTCTCGGGTTCGATTCCCAGGCCAGGCCGAAATCGCTTTGTGGGTTTTAGAAACTTTCACAAAGCAGCCTGGAGTTTGAAAGTAGGCGGTGTTACACCCCCGTGCCTGGGAGGGCACGTAAAGCCGGCGTCCTCGAATGCTACTCAGTAGCAGTCGTATATAAATCCACGTCAGAGGCCGTCAGGCGGATTTGAGAAAACTCTGACACTAGGGCTTGTTAGGTGATTAAACCTGCAGCTCACTCGATAAGAAGAAGAAGATAATACAATGATCATGTTTAAAAAACCTTATATTGTTATATTTCGTAAAAGCTACATACACCGTTAACAACACAAGGTAAATGATCCACATCTCATTGGATAAAATTACTCAGACTGCTTTGAAGTGCTGATTAAACGCGTACCGACTTTCACGTAGGGCAAATACAGGACTATTTTAGAGGGTACACTATATTAAGCTACTGAAGTGCGAACAATATTGCTCATATATTAGGAAAATACTTTCTAGCGATGTTACAATATTCATGCTACTTCAATGCAAACACTTCCTTCAGATGACTACGTCGTAGCCGACTACGGCGTAGCAATCCAATAGTTGCCATTGTTTATTTTGGTTGGCTGTTAGGAAATTATGTTATTTTATACTTCTCATTACGGTTTCCTTTTGAGTGGGAAGTTAACTAGAAAATCTTTTTTCCGAACACTTGTACTTGAACATCTCGCTAAGGTGCTCGAAATTTGTGATCGCGATACTAGAAATATTGTTCTTTGATTCAATATATTATTAAAGTTTTAACCAAAATAAATGACAAAACTTGCTAGTATGTCGGTATAAAATACTTTCATCCAATAATTTACATTCAGGGTGCGGTTATCATATTTTATCACCTATCATCAGTATTATCAGTATAAATCGATAAAAACATGACNAGTTTTTGAGCTAAACTCATCTTCTCAATTGCATATCAGAAAGGGAGATCTTTACTGAGAAAATTTCATAAGATCATTTTATAGAAGAAAGCGTTTCCGTGATAAAAATAAATCAGCATAATATTTCGGGACTAAAAATCTATTCATATTTTTTTCAATAGAGACCCTCCAAAATTGTTCAATGTCCGTATTTTTTCTCAACTTATCTTGTTAAAAAAAGGAATCAATCAAAAAGTTTTGATGGATTTTGCAGACTCAATTATCCCCAATTTAAAGTTGTTGTCAAGTCTCACTAGATGTTCGTAGGAATGACTTCTGTACGACTTCTCTAACTTTGATTACAGCGCTATTAGTTAATTCTTGGTCACTCAGATTTTGCACGATGTAAACAGTTCCAAAAATTGGGCAGAATAACCTTCTTGTAAAGAGTGCATTGGCATTAAAATCAATGAAGCTGCCTAATCAGCTGTGAGTTCTTAACTATGGAAACTTTTAAAGACTCGTTTATTAAGTTTATACTTTGTTCAAAATAAATGATTTAGCAAATAACGTAACGTAATTGTTAATCAAAGGGTATTAAATTTGATTTACTTGTAAGTTTGCAGCATCGCCCGTACTATGCTGCACTGTTGGTGCGTCTCTTGATGAACAAATCGACGATGAAGTGCCAATACCTCCTAACTGACATTTTGTCGATTTTTTGATTTTTAATGCGTTGGACATAAAATTGCATTTTGCGTGTACTCGTCAAGACACCTAACTAAATATGTTGATAGTTTTGAGAGAAAATGCTAATAGAAATAGCTGCTAAGTCAATGTATGCATTCATTTAGCAAGACCTGCTGACATTACATCCTAAATTCAAGTGTAAAAAGCTTCTAAATTACTTAACTGTACTATGTATCATATCATATCCATGTTCCCATTACTACAATATTTTCATATTTAGATCTCTGAATTTTCAACGTGACACGTTTTTTGCTCCTCCTGTAAAATGGTGATTTTGTAGTTAAGAGGTATTGGTACTTCATCGTCGAAATGTCACGTGCTTATTCAAAGACTATCTTCTCCACAAAAACTGATTAAATTCACCTCTATCGTAGAAGTTCCAACACATAATAATAGCACACTTTCTTCATTTGTAGAACATAATACACATATGCTTACACAATATTCTGTAATATGTCATCAACATCATCAGCCTTTTATTGTCCCGCTGCTGGGCACAGGCCTCCTCTCACACTGAGAAGGATTGAGCATAAATCACCTCGATTGCTCAATGAGGAATAAAATCCTCGTACATATTATAGGATATTATGTAAGCATTACGTAATAGAGTATCAAAGCCTGTAATAAATATGTAGCTTAAAAATATAGTTATGTACTAGCCGTTTTTCCGCGGTTTCACTCGCTTCCGGGTGGAAATACTGCCCGTACCCAGATAAAATATAGCATATAGCACTCACGAATAATTACCAGTGAAACAATTTTTAAATTGGTTCATTACTTCTAGAGATTACCCCACTACAAACAAATTTACAAACAATTTTACCTCTTTATAATATTAGTATAGATCAAGCTACAGGTTCGGCCATATGTCTACTTATGGTCTATTGACGCAATCGACGCTTAAAGCAAATGTCTATATTACAAAGCTTTCTTTGTTGAACCAGGTTTTACTTAAGCAGAGTGGTTTTAATGAGCAATACATTAAGCTCTGCTGAGATATTTACCATACAATGTACACACTTTTGTACTCAACATACCCTCTTCCACTTCTATATTTCTTGAAGAAATACGGTGGCCATATTTCGCAGCCGCGTTGTAATTCTCTTAACTTAATTTATTTTCCTAATGGAAAACACTTATTATATTTGCTCCAATCAAGGACCCCACGCTGAGCATCTCTGTTTCCACTAAATTGTGGAAGTCGTTCACGTGTGTGTAAAAATAAATTAAATACATTATTGGCATAAAAAAAACATCGTCGTATTATCTTATTAAACTGAAATGTCATATGAGATACCTATCCTTTCACTACATTTAACCATAACGACTGCCTCGTTGGTCTAGTGACTGCCTCGTTGGTCTAGTGGTCGCATAGCGCGACTGCCGATCACAGGTCTCGGGTTCGATTCCCAGGCCAGGCCGAAATCGCTTTGTGGGTTTTAGAAACTTTCACAAAGCAGCCTGGAGTTTGAAAGTAGGCGGTGTTACACCCCCGTGCCTGGGAGGGCACGTAAAGCCGGCGTCCTCGAATGCTACTCAGTAGCAGTCGTATATAAATCCACGTCAGAGGCCGTCAGGCGGATTTGAGAAAACTCTGACACTAGGGCTTGTTAGGTGATTAAACCTGCAGCTCACTCGATAAGAAGAAGAAGATAATACAATGATCATGTTTAAAAAACCTTATATTGTTATATTTCGTAAAAGCTACATACACCGTTAACAACACAAGGTAAATGATCCACATCTCATTGGATAAAATTACTCAGACTGCTTTGAAGTGCTGATTAAACGCGTACCGACTTTCACGTAGGGCAAATACAGGACTATTTTAGAGGGTACACTATATTAAGCTACTGAAGTGCGAACAATATTGCTCATATATTAGGAAAATACTTTCTAGCGATGTTACAATATTCATGCTACTTCAATGCAAACACTTCCTTCAGATGACTACGTCGTAGCCGACTACGGCGTAGCAATCCAATAGTTGCCATTGTTTATTTTGGTTGGCTGTTAGGAAATTATGTTATTTTATACTTCTCATTACGGTTTCCTTTTGAGTGGGAAGTTAACTAGAAAATCTTTTTTCCGAACACTTGTACTTGAACATCTCGCTAAGGTGCTCGAAATTTGTGATCGCGATACTAGAAATATTGTTCTTTGATTCAATATATTATTAAAGTTTTAACCAAAATAAATGACAAAACTTGCTAGTATGTCGGTATAAAATACTTTCATCCAATAATTTACATTCAGGGTGCGGTTATCATATTTTATCACCTATCATCAGTATTATCAGTATAAATCGATAAAAACATGACGGATGCTTTTAATAGCGTCTATAAATAATGCGCCATAACACTGTAAAATCCACCTTACATGGCTCGTACAAAAGGTTTTATATTTAATTTTACTGTTATAATATTAGCAATGAAGGTACGTAGATATTAACGCAATTATTCACACTTTATAACATACTAGGCTAGCCTAGGCTTTGCATGGATAAAAAATATATGCCAAACCCTTCCTTATGAATCATATTACTTGTTGATGAATTCTCTAATAAAAGATATTTCTAACATAGCTACTGACGCAGAGGAGGAAATTCTATCAATGACTTTTGAACATATTATTATGATACTAGCTTCTGTCAGCGGCTTCGCCCACGTATAACTGAAAATCCCGCTTTTTTCCGTTCCCGTGGGAAT
Organism: Heliothis virescens; assembly: GCA_002382865.2. Lineage (NCBI taxonomy): Eukaryota > Metazoa > Arthropoda > Insecta > Lepidoptera > Noctuidae > Heliothis > Heliothis virescens. The sequence continues at coordinate 5,471,780 of NWSH02000006.1, read as the reverse complement.
TTCGGGAAATCTTTTCTTATCTCGCGTGAGAGTCTTACTCTGAAGATAAGATGAACCTCTGTGCAAAATTTCAGCTTTATAGGTTCTTGGGTTTGGGCCCTGCGTTGATGAGTCAGTGAATGAAAAACCAATTCGTGTAGCAAACAACAGTATTAAACATAAAAAAATATCGGAACACGCATACCTACGTAAAATACAGTTGTTTTAACCTTTAGTTTTGTAAAGCCAACGCATCGGATTGACGATAGTTGTTAAGCCGTGATTGCGGACCCTCGTCACGCCGAGTGCTGTTGACGTGGAGCCTATCAACCAACGACTGAACATTTTAGTTTTAAAACAGAAAAAGCGTAATTTGTTGGAAAGTAAGATAAATGGAATATGAAGCTTGTTTGAGACACAATAAAAATATTTCCGTACGTTTTTATTTATAAATTAGCTTCTGCGAGCGGGTTTTCCCGTATCCCATGGGAACTAAGCAACTGGATAAAAGAATATATTATGAGTCTACTTTTCCATAAATGGGCTATCTAACACTGAAAGAATTTTCAAATCGGATCTGCAATTCCTGAGATTAACACGTTCGAGTGTCAAAGCCAAACTCTTCAGTTTTATGATGTTAGTAATATAGATTTAGTTCCAGAACTCCTTTGCGCTTTTGTATTGTTAAATATCAGTACTATGGTAAGAATTCACACAATGTTTATGTTAAATATTACCCTATAAATTTTAGAAAGTCATATAATTATAATGCCAATATTAATAAAATATTATCCTTTTTGCATTAAGTTACTAAAATAACGAGATGATTTTAATTTTAGTGTCTATTAGCCTTCAACTTTTTTCAGCGAAACTGATATTGCCACGAGAGAGTTTCAATTTGCAAACTTTTTAAATATTTGCAATTTTTACTGTGAAATTTAATTTTGCTGTTAAATAATAGTGAGCGATATTCTTTAGTGAAAGTAGTTGATGGAATTTATTTCTGATAGAGAGAGAAATCCTATTATTCAATCTCCGTACATAACCACAAAATCTCAAAGCAAACATCATAACAGTCTTTTGAAGCCACTTCAATTACAAATACAATATCCCACACAGAATATTAACTTTCCAGTATAGAGTAACCACAACGATCGCAAAACCACGCGTCCTGATTCATAAATAGGTCTCAACGTGCGCTGGTCTACTGACCTAGTTCAGAGTTCAATAACTCCTTGCATGAACTTTAAAAAAAAACATGTAAGCATTAAAATTATCGTTCGAAATTCAAAATGTAGCTATATAATTTGTATAACAATAAATGCATTCCCAGATATCGGCACGCGGCCTGATATTATTTTGTAGGTCCCGTGCTGGGCTGGTTTAGTGACCCAGTTCACCGGTTGTTCCCCTCATCCCCCGTGACCCGCTCCCCTGTGCCCCGGGACTGCTCCTGCAATGGTTGATCGAAGCGTGATTAAAATCGTTTTGGTGCAACACAGCTGCGAATGGAAAAAGGATTGCTCGATTTTCCAGGACGTGTTGACCTTTGCAAAATGTCTAAACATTTCTACTGGAAATGCATAAATTGGTTTTATGCAGACATTTGCTTGGTTTCAAGATTTTTCTGTATTCACGAAACGCAATAGGTAGGTATGCTGTCAACTTGAACATTGTGTTTTTTGAAGGGAATTTTTTTTTACCGGTACTAAGTACTATTTGTATGGGGAAAAATATATGTAGGTATATAAACTCACTACAGGTATCACGTGACCAAAAGATTTGAAATCCGGGAAGTCCGTAAGGAGTTCGTAGATAAGACATTCGAAGGATGACGTTTCGTCACTTGCCTCCGTGTGTGAAGTATTTAAACCCATTGTTTTTTTACGGAACGATATCAATCATCTGCCTGTAAAAACAGAGTCAGTGAATTTTGTACTAGAACAAATATTTTACCAGAAAAATATCAATTGAAGTCATAGACTTTAATGTGCTACCAAAAGCACTTTTCCTTTAATAAGTTCGATCGACACTTTCAACCACATTGTAAAAAACAATCTTCATATCTTAAGGAATTAATTAAACGTAGAGCATATTAATGTTTGTAGACGAAGTAATACCGCTACGTTGTACGTCTGGTTTGTCTTAGACTCGCTGGCTGTCTAGAGACTCTCATTAATTCTTAAGCTACATCTGTCTCGAGGGTGTGAACTGCTGGAGATTAGAATTAAATCCTTATGGATCCATTCCAATCCCTAATTACAAAATGCCTAAAGAAGCTATTCTTTATCACTTCTAAATCAGTATAACCTCAAGTTTGTAACAAACGTAGGAAAACAAGGAACGTAGTTAAAAATCTACAAGTTTGCGGGCTACGACAAAGTTTCCAAGTAATTTATGTTTTGTTTGTAAACAAACCGCGACTTGATGTAGATCAGACGCATTAATATTCATTTGATGCTAATCCGAAACACAGTAAGTTTAGCGACGAGGAAAACTATACTTCCGAAATAATTTTGCTTTCATAACAGGCTATTGTAACGTCATAACGTTGTGACAGTTTAATTACACACTCCATTCACCATCCATATTGCTGCATCGGCTTTTCACGAGACCTTCGATATTTTCGTTACGGATGTTTCAATGAAGTATATACTTGGTGAAAGACATGTATTTTGTGGAGTTAGTATTTATATGAAACTAATTTTGAGAGCGCTATCGCATTCACACTTCTTTTCAAATGATTTTATAAAACAACGAATAATGAAGTCGTCCTAAATCTCATAATGACTACACTGTGTTAAATACTCAGAAACGAGTTTTCAAATAACTTTACAATTACAATGGTATTTTATATTCATAATTAAATGTTAGATTCAATGATATTGTCTTTAACCTAGTATTTCCAAAAATTCCATCGGAATGTAGAGGTACATTTCAATAACTTTAGAAATTAGAGCCTACAGATTCGAAAGAACAGCAAACATTTTTGGCTTTTAATAGATATTTCTTTGTACCACTTAAGCAGTCCAAAAACAAAGATGATCTCAAACGCTGTAAAGAGCAACATCTCTCGAAGTCTTTGTTTACTCTAACAATTTACGCAATTTGGCAGAATTATTATTCGTTGCTCGGTGAATATTTTCGGAAAAGCTGTACTAACATCTTGAATACAAAATAATGTTAAAGTATGAACTAAGCTTTCTTTAAAGATACGTTGCATAAGCACATTGCACGTTCGTTCTATCATGTTATATATTTAGTTACATGTGACCTCTATGGACTTAAGACTTGGTCCCAAAGTAATGCAAGACGACGCCGTAAATGTCTAGGTAAAGGTACGGTTCCTAACGTCCTACGAGGTTTGAAGGCAGAAAATTGCGCACCGAGGTTCAAGAGATGTTACCGATACTTCCTTAGTATCTTTAAAATTGAATGTAAGTATTCCTGGCTGGTAATAAATTTATAGGTAGTTATTGCCAATAACTGATTTATTTCTAAAACTAAATATTTCATTCTGTTTGATTTTATGATATTTTAATTTCGAATTGAGAATCTTCTTGGGGAGTCGGTTAAAAGAGAGCAACTATAATTGCCCTGAGGAACTTTGGCTTCTGGATTTTACTTATACATATATTAATCGAATACTGAAAATCCGATCCAGTTGTTTCGCTTTGTATCACAAAAGTGGCAAAACTCAAAGATAAATCCGTTCAAATACACGTAATATTGTATCCATTCGTTTCACATCCATTTTGCTTGATGTGCACCATTTTATTTCACGGATAATATGTGACTTTAAGTATACTCTGTGTATCGAGAGGAGGGATCCAATTTTGTTTCTCTTAGATTACAATTGAAAGCTGGATATAGGATTTACTTCGGCAATCGCTTCATGAAGCTTTTTGATTCTGATGAAAAAAGGATGATCGGATAGCAATATCCTTCGTACGTATGTATATGTGTATTTTTATAGCTGAACAGTTCCAAAGTCAATTGGCGTCGTGTCAGGCAACAGTGACTTTTGTTGAAGCGGAATAGAATGCAAGCGAGCGGTGTTGTGTGAATCCAATAGAAACTTCCCACATCTCCACATCTCATTTCCTGCTATCAGTTTGGTCTGTCTTAATCGAAATTCAACTTAAATAGATGAATTACTCTGTCAATAATTCATTATTATCGAACCATAAACCAGTTAATACATTTTCCCAATTCAGTCATTGTTAAGCACCCACTGAAACTGCTAGCCATTCATTCATCAGGCCAGTTTTAAATCAAACTGTTATACAGTAGCTATATGAAATGAATTGAATAAGTCCAAGGGTTTCATTCACATATTTATTATTGTAATTGCAATTTGGTTTCTGTATTCTAATATTTTAAATGTGTGACAAATTTTGGCAAACACTTCGCAAATATTATGTTGGAGTATTCTAAAATAAACGTTTTGAAACGTGTATTTATTTTATTGTCAAATACCTGCTGCTATGGATGTGTTATTACTCAACAAACAGACAGCAATATAGGAAAAATACTTTTCTACTTCTTCTTTTCTACTTAAGTCTCTCTTTCTTTCCTAAACATCGTTTACGTAACACTTTCAGCTAGTCTGGTAACTTGCTCATAAACAAAAGATGTTCACTGTTCAGCCAATCTGAAACCAGACGTCGCTCGGCACTTACACTTTGAGACAAGTACTCATACAAATCGTCTATTCAGCGACGTTTTGCAATTCAGAAAACTTTCCACACAGTAAACTCTAAAGGGAAAATTGTTTACACGTGGTTTAGCTGTGCATCGAATAAAGGTTCTTACTTTATTGAAATTATTTAAATTACATGTTTGAAACCGTATGTCATATTATCTTGATGAAAAATTGAAATTACGAATGGTTCTTGAAAATTATTTTCAAGAAACCATCATGCTGGCGCATTCGGGTGATAAGCATATGCTTTGTTTTATTTATTTAACGTCATATAATTACATTTTTAAATATTTCATAAAAAAAAATAGAATAAACAAAACATTTAATAATATAAAAATAGTGTGAGTTAAATAAAATACATACAATATTGTCAATTTACTATAACCTACGACATTCAACAGCGGACGTTAATTGCTGGATACGAAGATGTCTTGATTAAAAATTATGATAAAAAACATGTTCAGAAGAACCACTTAAACATTCAACTAATCACAGAACACAATAAACATAGATACGTCCCAAAGAAGCTCTAACTTTCATCTAACGTTTGTAATTCGGGTACTTCTATTATGAAGCAATTCTTCTAATCCGTATTAAAACGGATTACCTGATAGTCTACCTTATGTACACTTTATGTACCCGGTTACGCCATAATACAGCTTAAGCAGTGCTTTACTTACATTTTTAAGGGCTTCCCAAATGTTTCATATACGCTACTATGTATTACTTTCAGCATATCTACTGGGTACGACTTTAGACTTTTAGGTTGTACCTACTGTCCTACATATACCGTAACACTTATTTTTTCTGTATTAATTTAATCAAATTATATTTACATTCTAAAACAGAACATTTAAGAAACTACTTAACATATAAAAATACTTATTTTATTATTTTGTGTTACTTGTGTATTTGTCCAGTCCATGGCATTTAGGTATTAAGGAAAAGATCCACATTCATTGTCATCGAAAGAAATAAGGTATTATTTTTTATTTTATTTTTATTTATTTATTACCATTTAAATAAACAACAAAAGAAACATCGATATACATAGCATTCATAAACTACTGAAGTTTGTAAAAAACTTACTAACATACATTTTGTGTTTAAAAAATTAAACAAGCGAAGTCTGCTTTCCTCACTAGTCTTTCGTAGGGTGAAAAACAAGGAAACATGCAATTTAACCGCAATTGGAAGGAAGATTTTAGCTTATTGACAGTGAATGAGCTCACAATAAACTGGACAATTGAGCATAGCAATTGGAAGAGTAGGGATTGTGTTTCATGACTACTATAGTTCTTGCTACTTCTACAAGTATGTATTTGGTTAAGGAAGATATTACCTATCTATCTTCTGCATTACAATTTGTTCAAAATAAACAGGTTGATTGAGTAATCGGGTACACTAATGTTATTGATGATGGAATCTGTTTTAGCACGAAATAGTGCAAAATTGAACATAATAATCCTAAATGAAAGCCTAAGTGATATTAAACCAGTCGAGGGTGAACATATAAAAAAATTGTATAGTATAAATATAGCGAGCACTCGCGTGAAAGAAAAGTGATTGATTGCCAATCTGCTCCATTTCGCAGTTCATCGGACAGGAGAGCGGGAATTATTCCAGCTAATCCGCAAAATGCCTACAAAACCAGTATCAAAATAAATGGAAAAATACCTAAGCCTGTTGCTTTTGAATCCGGGAGCTACACATGATGTATCTGTGTATATTTATATAAGGATCAACGTGTACAAAGCCTTATTAATAACGTCGGTTCACCTTCTGTTCTAATGTGCTCATGAATATGTATCATGTTTATTTAAAGACTCATGTGTCATAATATACAGAGAGCCTCCGTAATAAAATCTTCCCCAAATATTATCAGTAACAGACACGCTGAACTTTTGACTTGAGACGGACCATCGTTGTGACCATGGAAAAATATATTTTTCTTTTATAAAATATGTTATAGTACATATTTTATTATTTTATTTTCGTAACTCTATTTAATAAAATTCGGCGGTTAAAACTACGTAAAGTTACAGCGACCTTTACGTAATCAAAACATTAATTACAGCAGTTCAAATTACGGTTGCTGACACCCCCAATTAAGTGCTTAAACTAACTGCAAACTCGGCACTTCTAATGCGACCGGGTTGAAATTAATGATTGGCATTTATCCGATTTCAGAAGTTCACCGCTATGTTATAGCTTTAGTATATTAAAAACAGTCTGTTTTGTGAAGTGTAATCAACCGGTTAAAGTAAATAATGATAAAAATAAAGACATTTATTTGAATTTAATTCTTTTGAACAATGACTTTTGAATGAAAAACACTAGGGCTACCCTAATGTTTTACTTCGCTTACTACTTTGTTTGATCCATTTTTTTTCTGAAATACATAGATCAGTTTATTGATTGCAAAGATATTAAACATGTACTATCGAATTTTTGACTACGTCAGTATTTAATAAGGCAATAAATACTGTTCTAATGTAAATACAGGAATTGAGAAATGCTCCATACAAACCCATGTTTTTATCTTTAATTTAAAGGTTTCACAAATTCTTCCGTCAATAGGTGAACTAATTTGTGAAGTGCTTCCTTATTGGGTAAACTCTTAGAAATAATTAGCGTATCCTTAATTAATTATGAAAATTTTAACAGATTTTTGTTATATCGGTCACTTTGATTTTGGTTGTTTTGTAATTGTCCCTAATATAGGATATGAAAAGTTTTCTCTTTTATTTGTAGATTTAATATTGATACCAAACCTAAAATATTATAGAATTGTGTATCGATATACCTTCTCTCAGGAGTTAAATATGGATAGGTTCAAAGCCTTAGCATTTTTCATTTTGCACGATATTATAACTTTCGCAGGAATTTTAATATTCATCTTTCGTTGTTCTTATTTTACATTGACTTTTAATTAAAACTTGTATACATTTTAAAATAAATTGGATTGATAATTAAAGTCTGAACACCTGAATAATTTAAAATGCGACACACCTATTCATCAAATAGGACCATGTATCTTAAAAAACCGGCCAAGTGCGAGTTGGACTCGCGCACGAAGGGTTCCGTACCATTATCTATGAAAAATGAACGTATCTGTTACCTACAACTAGCCAAAATACAAACATTTTTATAAACCGCAAATAATAACTTTGTTTTTTATACAAATTTATGAATAACAAAGTAATAATTTGCGGTTTCATACGTTTATTGTATGGGGTCCCCCTTTAATATGTATATTTTTTTAATTTTTAGTATTAGTTGTTATAGCGGCAAGGGAAATACATACTTTGTGAAAATTTCAGCTTTCTAGCTATCGCGGTTTATAAAAAACAGCCTGGAGACAGACAGACAACGAAGTCTTAGCAATAGGGTCCCGTTTTACCCTTTTGGGTACGGAACCCTAAAAACGAGCCCTCACGTTGTCATCGTGAATATATTGAATTTGTTTCAATTTATTTAATAACTAGATATTGCCTTATTATCTAGACCAGCTTCCCAAGTACACAATAATATACATTACAACTTGTCTTTGACCTGCCTCTTAACAATATTATATTTCTATACCGATCATTGTGTCTGAAGAAAACTCGAGGGTAAATTACGAAAGGTTTCAGAACATACACGTCACCTAGCCTAAGGCTGGTAAAATATCCCAGACAATACAATATGTTCATATCATTCTTATCCTTAGACATATAGTAGGTATACTACAGCTTTAATCTAGTATATTTATCTACACACTCAATATGTCTTCCCCTCCGGCCAATCTCCGTTTGCCATAAGACACCACGCTCGAGCAAACATAGATTAATTTCTTTTATCTCGGCTATGATTAAAATTCTTTGTATAACAGTATAATAGACCATTCATAAGGGCTCTTACTTATTATCTCTCGATAACAAGAGACGATCGGATAAAATTCCCTTACATGTGTATGAAAAAAATATTAGGTTTTACTAATTTTCTTTGTTAATGATAATGTGTTCTCAGCCTCGACCAACATCTCACGAGGCTCTCGTTAGGCGGCTGGGTCAAGGGACTGATTCAGAAGGCGGTACTCCTTGATACGGCGCGTATTGTGAGGAGGTTTCTGTCTCTGGGACCCTAACCACCGGTACCCTGGACCCTGTGTCCGATATCAGTGGCTACCTATTTTTTATATGTTTAGATATTTTTTTACATATTTTTTTGTATTTAATATTTAAAATGTAAATGATATGTATATAAATGAATAAATGGAATGTGTTCTCAAGCAGATAATAATAAATTTTTGCACAATATAAGACCTTTCTTACGAAACATTATTTTTTTCATGTCTTACAAAGACTAGTCTTACAAGAAAGTACTGTATTTAGTGCAGGTTTATGAGTGAACGTGTAAACTTAATTAGGAATCTAAATACATAAGTATTGAGTAACTAAGATTGTTTGCTGCTGAATTGTTTCGCTAAAGGCTATTTACAATGTGTCACGCAATTCTGAAACAACATTCTGGCCACTAAAATTCTCTGCTAAAATGTAGGTACCTACTATATGTACTGTACCACCAAGAGACCGTGACTACATAACTACCATCCAACTCAGAATTAAGTTAACAACATACTCGTATAAAATGTTCACAGTCCTGAACAATTTGGTAGAACAATACCGGTTTGAAAGTTTGTTTTACTACTACAATACGTGACGTTTCGAGTCTATTAAAAAAAAAGGTACGTATATCAGCAAGTAGGTATTGACGAACCCAAAATTCACGTAATTCAGAAGTGAAAGTAACATAGGTGATAGTGGTCAAACGTGAGCCAAAATTCAGGAAAAATAACATTCATATCAAGCTCTTATCACGAACCGTACCTCCGTACCTGTTGATATTTTTGTTTGTAAATTGAACTGTACATATTACATACATATATAAATAAGCCTTTATAAATCGGATTATAATCTGAAGCAAATATAGGCAGGCAATTTATTTCCATCATAAGACTGAAATTNATCAAGCTCTTATCACGAACCGTACCTCCGTACCTGTTGATATTTTTGTTTGTAAATTGAACTGTACATATTACATACATATATAAATAAGCCTTTATAAATCGGATTATAATCTGAAGCAAATATAGGCAGGCAATTTATTTCCATCATAAGACTGAAATTACTTTTTCTGTAGGGATGATAACGTGAGTTAAAGTTTAGTATACGAGTAGTATGGAAACGATGTCCAATTTGAAAATATTAAATTACCAAAACAGTTGTTTCTTAAAGAAATTATTAGCCAGGGCTTTGAAACATGACATTTAATAAAGTTAATAACATATTTTTATTTTATTGATAACACCCGGTAGGATCCGGATGATTTTTGTGCAAGTAACCTGTGTGAGTGTTATTCTATTTTATATCTTTTATTTTCATTTGGAGTTGGAGTTGGAGTTTTACATACATTATAGGTAGCATGGTCAGTCTATTTAAACTCT
>NWSH02000006.1:5421184-5445219 GCA_002382865.2 Heliothis virescens | reverse complement strand
TAGCAAGGTGCGAATTAATGTAACCTTACCCCTATTTTTGATGCTAACTTGACCGGACTATAGGTAGTGACTTGTTTCCATAAAATGTGTTGCAAGTACAAAAGCTGTCATAACAGATTTAGATACATAACAGTTTAAAAGTGAAATAAAACAAACCTGTCCAGGCAAGCTCATGGAATGTTGACTGTGTTCACCATCGGAACCAATCAAGGGGGATGGTGGGGCTGAAAAAATAATAACAAATAACTCAAGTGTCATTTGGGCCACTCACATACAATATTGATAGTGTCTTCTTTGACCAAAATTTATAAGGNAAAAATAATAACAAATAACTCAAGTGTCATTTGGGCCACTCACATACAATATTGATAGTGTCTTCTTTGACCAAAATTTATAAGGACTTGTCGTAAATACTTACGTGGCATACTGGAATGTAAATCTTGCTGGGAATAGTTTGAAGTAGCTTGATGCTGATTTGGATGTACCATTCCCACCTAAAATATAAGATTAATAGTATTATGTAAGAGAAGAAATAAAAACATCATTCTCCTTGCTTTCATAAATATACAAGCTATAGTCACAACAAAACCACATAAGTCAATAGACTTTGCTTTTCTTACTTGAGGCTGTGCTACAGGCAGGGTTGAGTACCCCGGTGGGCGACGAGGGTAGTTTGGTGCATAGTGTGAGGGCACTTGAGGCGGCGCAACAGCTGGCGGCGTGCGGTATTCACGGGATGATTTGCCTATAAGAAAAAAAAAATGTGTTTTGACAAAGTTACATAAACTTTGACACTAAAGAAAAGTATAGGTCACCTTATATCCAAGTCTCACCAATCTATACTAATATTATAAAGCTGAAGAGTGTTTGAACGCACTAATCTAAGGCACTACTGGTCTGATTTGAAAAATTCTATCAGTGTTAGATTTACTGAGGAAGGCCATAGGCTACTTTTTATCAGGATGCGCCGAGAAGTTCCCACGGGACGCGAGTGACGCCGCTGGCATATTTCATATGCATGTAATTTGGCACAAAAAATATTCTTAAAAAATATAAAGACTAGCTTACCAAGAGTGCCACGTCCCAATGTGCCAGTGTTAGCGGCTGCCGCAGCTCGCACAGCTGCTGGTGGGGTTGGAGGTTTGGTGGTGGGTGCAGGTAGTGTGGCAGCACTAGGAGTAGAGCCTGACCGACGACCCCTAGGAGTCCCACTGGTGGCTCCATTCCAGCGAGCGCCATGGCCAATGTCATCCAATGCTGATAAAAAAAGTAATATGTTGTCACCATACGCCAAGTCTCTTCTAAACTAAGTTGGGTTCAGCAGATAATTATGCAGCTGAGTTTAAGTGATTTTGTCAAAGTTTAAGAATTACAAGTAAAACATTAAATTAAGTAGAATAGTTATATTGTAACATAGTTGATAAATGTTTAAAAAAACATTGACAAACATACCTGTGTAATCAATACTCTTTCTCACATATTTGATGGGTTTCTCTGGGTTGGCAGGAGCAATGATTTTGTACTGCCTGTTGGTCACTTTGTTAGCAGTCAGGACCCCAATCTCCCTTCTAGCCACTTTCTCCTTATGAATGGCAACAGTTTGAGCTATATGGTTCATTTGCCCTTCCATTTCAGCCAACTGCATAGTTTGTAAATCCAATAGTTGCAGGAAGTTATATGCCAAAGTGTTTATTTGATATGCTACACTAGCCAACGATTGTGTTGTGTAATTCTTGGTACTCTCTAGAGCGAGTCTCTTGTTTTCGGACTGAAAGTAATTAGCTTCGCAGTAATCAGCTACACGCTCGAGATTCGTGTGGCTGTCTGTTAGATGGGTGCGCCCCTCGGGGATCTCGGTCTGCAGTAATGCAGCTAGCTCGGCCATTTTGCTGATGCTAAAATCAATCACACAAACCATTACACTTATTTGCAGTACTAACCCATTTAGATAATTAAAACAATACAGGATACAAGTTAATCATTACACGACCCACAGGAAGCAAGAAAAGGGGATATCAATTCTTACCTTGTTATTAACGCTGTGCACGAATAGCAAGACTTTAGAATCAAGCTAGCATATTATCGAAGATAGAATACACTCAATAAGATATACAATCAACTATAAACTAGAAAAACACAAAATAAATCCGAGTTTTGGGTGGGACGTTGCATACACACACAGATAAAAAAAACTAGATTGCATCGAGCGAGCCACAGACAAAACATTGACCACATTGACGTTTAATTTCCAGGGTTACCATAACCACAATTATAGCATTACTTTATTTCATTGACTAAACATCTGATAAAATTAAAATATTTAGTCAAAATGTATCAACTCAATAATTCTAAATTAATAAACAGAAAGTTAAACGTATACCAAGTGGCTAGAGGCTTCGAATTACAGAACGAATTTGTGTTTTTGTCTGCACAGTATAAAATTAATACTACTGTACAGAGATTCAATCCATTTTATTGCAACAAATGANACACAGATAAAAAAAACTAGAAATTGCATCGAGCGAGCCACAGACAAAACATTGACCACATTGACGTTTAATTTCCAGGGTTACCACAATTATAGCATATTTATTTCATTGATTAAACATCTGATAAAATTAAAATATTTAGTCAAAATGTATCAACTCAATAATACTAAATGAATAAACAGAAAGTTTAAAGGTATACCAAGTAGCTAGAGGATTCGAATTATAGAACGAAGTTCTGTTATTCGAAGCAAATTTGTCTGCACAGTATAAAATTAATACTACTGTACAGAGATTCAATCCATTTTATGCAACAAATGAGTGATTTCTAGGAGCCCGGATGGTTTACTTACATGGTAGATATAAGTATGATTTATCCGTGCAAAGTTAAGGCTTTTAAACTAGCGAATCATATGCGTAGCTAAAGATTCCAGTAGTAGGTATAGAGCCCGTGGATAAACCTTCTTGTCTGAAAGCGCTCTAGTTTGTGAGATGGGCATCGTGAACAGAACACGCGGCAGAAAACTTCATAAAATTACTAGCTTCCACCCATCCCAATGGAATTACTTCTCTCTAGTCCTTATCCCACAGACCTATCATATGAAGTCCTTCATCAGGTTCTGAGCTACCTCCCCACCAATTTTCAGCTAAATCGGTTCAGCTGTTTGTTAGTTAGTTACAAGCATTGTAACCAACACAACTCTCTTTTATATAAAATAGAAATACAAAGTTACTGATGATACCTTTTAAATCTAATCTCCATATACACTACAAATGCAAGAACAAAACACCATTGTTAATTTAAAATTTTATTTAGATGTAGCTAATTTATATGTATAGGTATGTAGGTATTAAGCATGTTCAAAATACTAACATATCAAATCTTTAAATTTCATCAGAGGTTCCAGAAATTGTTTAACAAATCATTTATAGTTATGGTCAGTTCAGTTCTGTTCTTGTGTGACTTTAGTTACTAATACATGATTTTAATATACATAATTCATTATCCACAAGCTCTAAAATGTTAACTACAATAACATACACACATTTTACATCTAGTCTGACTAAAATAATGTATATTCATAATTTAGCTCCAATTTAATATTTAGTAATGTATCTGCTTTACACAAGAAGTCTGTCATGATAGTTTTATTTAAATATAAAAAATACTCAGTGTAACTTAATTAAGTAACTACAATAATTAGACAGATTTATAAGAAAACATTTTAAGAAAGTTATGCAATTTTCTATTTAATAAAACATGCTTCTGAATAAGAGATATTTNGTGTGACTTTAGTTACTAATACATGATTTTAATATACATAATTCATTATCCACAAGCTCTAAAACGTTAACTACAATGACATACACACATTTTACATCTAGTCTGACTAAAATAATGTATATTCATAATTTAGCTCCAATTTAATATTTAGTAATGTATCTGCTTTACACAAGAAGTCTGTCATGATAGTTTTATTTAAATATAAAAAATACTCAGTGTAACTTAATTAAGTAACTACAATAATTAGACAGATTTATAAGAAAACATTTTAAGAAAGTTATGCAATTTTCTATTTAATAAAACATGCTTCTGAATAAGAGATATTTAAAAATTATAAACTATCTGTACAAAAACATAAATTGGTTTTACATGAAATCTAATGAGTAATATAACATTTCATGCAGTCAGTAATACATCCCAGTTTATTTCATTATTATAAACTTCTTGTTCAAGCCATAATTCATAATTATCTTTGAATTCCTCGTCAAGTTCAATATTTGCTTCTAATACACTGTTTATATCTGTTTCAAGTGGAGTCAAATCAATTTCTTGTTCCCCACCAGATCCATATCTTCTGCTGTTGAAGCGATCAACACTTACTCGCAGGGCACACTCCTCATCTTGGAAATCCCATGGTCTTGCATCAACATCATTGCCAAAGGCCCAGTCATCATTCAATCTGTGTCTAACTTTAGAATATATTGCACTGATTGTTTTCATATTTGTTTTCCTCCATTGGCGCCCCAGATACTTTGTCTGCATTTTAAGTAGTTTTAATACATAAAACTGCATCAAAGCATGTCTTACTTTCAATGTGCGCTTCAAGATAGGTGCACTTTTGAATACAACAAGCATCATTATTCTTGCATTCTTCCATTTAGTTAACTTATTCAAAATCCTTAATAGATTGATGCATGAGAATACATTCCTCCATGAGTACGGAACAGTTGAATCACCAATATCCAGACATTCTTTTGTCAGTTCCGGTTGTTCTCCAATAACACAAGCTGGAAAGTCACATATAGGTATAGTGTTCTTAGCTCCAACATATGACAAAATGTTTTGATTAAAGAATTTTAGCACTAATGGCATACAGTTGGCATATACCAGATGTTGTGCCATAAACTCAAACTGGTATACATGATTTAATTTTAAATGTTTCAAAAGCAGTAATAATATTGCAGTAACTGCTTTTACAATGATTTCTTTATGTCTGTTTACATCAATACCAAGTTTGAGGGACTGGAGAACAGTCATGGGCATTTCTTCAGGCAATAAATCAGCCATTATGTTGATGGAATAAGTTTTGGCAGTTGATGTTGGTGCTGCTGCCAAAAGAATTTTTAAGAGTGCAATCATGTACTGTGGTAAATTAGGTAGCATAGCTTTATATAAGACTTCCACTTCTGTTTCTTCAACCTCTCTTTCTCCTTTTGTGAGTGGGCTTCGAGCTATTTCAAGTTCTCTTTCCGCCTGTAATTCTGAGAGACTGGTGTACACATGTTTTTTGAGTATGTCTATTCCCTCGTGTATGGGCTGTGGCAGTCCTGCTGTTGTTTGTCGATCTCCAGGAAGGGAATACCCAACGAACTTAATTCTGACATTATCAAGAAACATGTCAATATCTTTCTGGCGCACTTTAGATTGCCATGGAAGGCTTCTTGGAAGTGGAGGCGGGGGAGGAGGACTGTCAAACTGTTTGAAATACATGTAGTAAGGGCAATTAGGATTATTTTCAGATTGTGAACCTTCACTTGGGATAGACTGAAATTCCATGGAATAATCTTCTGAGCCATTGCCTGTTTCTTCCTTGTCTACAAAAATTTGCTCATCTGATTCATCTAGTGAGGTTTGTTTCATAAACAAGTGTCTGCGAATTTTGCCTTCCCTTTCATTCTCTTTCAAGAGTTTTCTTTGTCCAGGGTTTTGGTTCTCAAGCATATCAGCTGCACTGGGAGGTGGAGAGCTTGCTCGCATACCTTTGATTATCTCAATAGTATCTTCTGAAAGAGGAGGCAGGTCATACTTCTCCCTAAGTCTAGCTTTGCGTTCCTTAAGTTCCTTTGACCCTCCTAAATAAACAAGTAAAACTTTCCATAGAAGTAGGAGGACTTTTTTCATAGGGAAGTGGGGTGTGGTTCCAGCACACAGATGTGTCACCATGCTCAACAGCTTCACAGGTAATAGTTCTTCTCCAAATGGTGCTCCCAGCTCCTCTTTAAAGTTTTTAACTAGATGTTTGTATTCAGTTTCAGGATTGTCTTTTTCAGTTCTCATATATTCTGTGATGAGATACAGGACTGACAGGATAACTCGTAAGTTTGTAGAGTCTGCAAGAGATTCTGCAAGCTTCCTGGAAGCAATAGCAGAACTGCTTCGCACAATTTCGAGGTTCAGTAGTTCGACAAATGCAGAAAACGTCCCCATATCGTAGAGCATCATGACGTTGACACGGGCCCAGTGAGCTTGCTCAGCATCAGACTGCATCTCCGCCCAGCAGCCTTGTGCTAAATACAGTATACAGCGAGTAGCGCGCATACGTATCTCACTTACAGCTACATCCAAGTGCTCCAATAACTTCATGACCACGGTGCGCTGCTGTTTATTTGTTAATCTTTGCCAACTTGGTGGATAGTTGAACTCTTCCATAATGTCTTCAAACGCTTTAACATTGAGCTGGTATTCTGGATGCTCGGTATAGCTGTACAATTCAGCTATTTCGTTGGCTTGTGTGTCACAGTCGTCATACACGAAATCGAGCTCGGGGCTCTCCATATCGTTAACACAATCCCCTTCTTCCATGGGGCGGCGAACATCAGGCCCTCCGCGGCGGCCGTTGCCGTTAGTGCCCATTTTATACAAATTTATGGACAATATTTAATTCATAATATGATTTCACATTTCAGAATTGTAATATAAAGTAAAGAAATACTAGGATTTATGTAAAAAGAGCGATTTCAAGACAAGTTTTCTCGTCTTTTATGAAACCACAGACAACACATAGAATTGGAATTATTCCACAGATAAGTAAAATATGACTGAGAATTTATAACACAGAGTAATAATTATTTTCCTGAAGAAAGGAAAGTATTTTTGTATATAAATGGAAATATGCTAAAAGTTATTCAGTTTTAATTATATTTTTTTAGGACTTTTGACGATAGAAAAATAAATCTTTACATTGCTCTGAAAACCGGTGGTAGATTATGGAAAAAACCTTAGAGGCTGTACACACCACATTTTTTGAACGCGTGTTTTTACCATTACCAATGCACCCGCGAGGCCGCGATAGCGATACACATGCGAGCCAGGCGTAGCCTATAATGTTGACTTTTGCATCCATATAAAAAAAGATAATTTGCACAGGTAATATATAAGTGGTTTTAGACCTTTTAAGTGGTTTAAGATCGAATATTGGAACTTATCAATAAATACCTAATTAGCAGCCTCGTCCGATAAAATCTGGCTGAAATCCAAAGGCTGACACTCCTGTCTTGGCAGGTGACCTTTGGTGACCCCTTCCCGCCGATGTTTACGTCCCCTGCGATCATATGCGATTATGTTATTTTACAGAATGATCACTTACCCACCTTCGAATTTTCCTCACTAGAGATCGATTGTTTTCGCTTTAATCGGAGTTTCTTTTCTGGAAGTCGGTGTCAATGTTCTGGAAATAAGTTTTTACTTTTATACATATTATTTAGGTATTAAGGAAGGGTCAACGTTAACGAAATGATGGTGGCTCTTGTAGGCAGTAGCTACAGGAAAATACATGATGCCAATAAAACATTACCTATCCTTTAAGTATCCGTGGTTGAACAAAAAGGCACATTAACCAAGTCCTCGGAACAATTAATTAATAGCTACACCCTCGCAAAATCTGTTTACCCGCCGCAGTTAAAAAGGTTTTTAATGGTGCGGTGCAATATGGTTTGTTCTCACGTCAAACGTCTCCGATATGACATCCGAACATTTGTAATACAACAAAGGATCTTTTACCCCAGAAGGGGTATTAAAGAGCTCCGGGGGTCGGGCAGGGGTGTATTATAATAAATTACTTATATACCTCTTATGCCTGTGGGGAGAGGTTGAATGAAACGATTGTGATAAGGCACTGTATCTAATATTGTTAACAGGTTAGCAATGCCAGAATTGGAAAATGTAAATCTAATTAGAAATACATTAGTGAATTTATTAAGATACAAATAAGTACCTAGGTACACACAACAAAGGTCAAATTTTACCAGTTAAACATTAACCTACCTCTATTGTGATAAGGTTGAAAATCTATTGCAGAAGTTTGACAGATTGTGGTAACTTGATGTGCCGTCGTCTGTACCTACTCATATTAAGCATTGATCCATCAACCAGACACTCTTTGAGGAGCGTGTGAAACAACGCGCGCCGCCGAGCCGATACGGGCCCGTCGACTCTTAGGAGATGGAAGGACGATGAGCCACCCGAAATTCACCGCCCACAGACCCACGCCTACGGTGGCTGGGAGTCTTCTCTCGACACTCAGCACCCGTGGTGTCTTCCAGGTGCACCACGGCGGCTGGAATGAGTGGTACAAATTCACAGTCACTCCGCCGCCTCCTTCTCTAGCATAACTGCTTCGCAGAAGGAGGCGACGGCATCAATTTCCTCTCGCCCCGCACCATGGTTTGAACTAGGGCTGGGCGCGTGAGGTCACCGCCGCCAATTGCCGCCACGAGGTCACGGCAGTGCCCCTCCCAGTCAGAGCACAGGGACCGAACGTGTGCTCCACCATCTCCTTTGGGAACCTGCAGCCTGATGGTCCTCTGCTGCGGAGATAAATGACGAGTTCATAATTTCTTCTAGGTCCAACACGAACTTCGGAACATTTCTTGATTAGATAAATGTAATCAATTACCTACAACTAGCAATTACCTACCTGTGCTCAGCTCACTTGCTTCAAGATCGCATTTACNTGCTGCGGAGATAAATGACGAGTTCATACTTTCTTTTCTCGGAGATCCAACACGAACTTCGGAACATTTCTTGATATGATAAATGTAATCAATTAAGTACCTACAACTAGCAATTACCTGCCTGTGCTCAGCTCACATGCTTCAAGATCGCATTTACTTACCGTTATGAACATTTACGTTTATCTCAAATTCAACGCTTGTCTGCGGACCATTTTCCGCTTTATAACTCGGATAATATTTTCGTGCAAGATATTCATGGTGTGGTGTGACATTTGCTGCACTACTGTAAGCTTAGCAGCACACGACATTTCGTCTTATGTACAAAATGTATAAAATAATCACAGTTTTTATTTTCCATCATTTTATGATCGTATCATGTAAAATGTTTGAAAGTGAATTAAATGTGAATGATATACTTCGATCTGATCTGATGCCAACGTTCTTCATGGTGGACGGTGAAACAGAAGGCATTGAAAGAATAAATAATACGTTAACCGAATATGAGGAACAGTCAGTCAATGGATCTATTGATGCGGCGCTCTCGACACTCGCTTTTCACAGGTAACAATATTTATTTTAGTTTTTTATTATAGGTACCTATCTACTTACTACTTAAGTACGTAACACATCTCTAAAGCTACAAATACTCCACACTACGCTCACCAACACGCATGCCCTGGTATGGGCAAATCCTCCAGCTTGGAGAAGGACCCTTGTTCAGCAGTGTACTTTGTAGGCTAACGGCCGTTCCCAATATCCTATCTAACTCTGGATTTGCTTACCAGAGATAGAAATTTTACATTACTTGTATGGGGCTAATGTCAAAATCCTATCACTAGTAAGCAAATCCAGAGATAGACAGAATATTGATTTCCGCAGTATGACGACGACTGAAGTAATTAAGGTGAGCAACACAATGAAATTTATGTTAGTAGAAAGGAAAAGCTTTAGATTTTGTCGTTTATCTAAAAATAGCAAGAAAGAAGTAAATACAGTTAAGTAGGTATTCAGGTAAGTACCTACCACTTTATTATAGACGTAAGTAGGTACTGTTAACTCCTACCTAATTATAAGGCATGTTCTTACTCATAATAATTACGCTGATGAAAGTAGAGATATCATTCGTCTGTCAGGTAGAGGTGGTCCTCGGATCTACTTTAATCATTGTAAGTATTACCACAAAATTATCCTAATGCTTATTTAATTAGGCAGCCGCTACATGCTAAAACAGCTTCATCCAACGCACCCCAAAACGAAAAAGACAAGGAAGATATTGATAAAGAAAAATAACAATCGATTAATTTTAACCACATTCAAATAAGTGCCTACCTAAAGCTTCAATAACATGAAACTACAATTTATTCAGAAAAAAAATATCTTGCTTACAGAAAAATGATGAACGAATTCCATTGTCGCAACTACATTGCTGACCAAATTTTGGAAGAAATGGGAAAAAGTGTTTTGCAAAACAGGATTGGACGGCCATTCACCGAAGTTAAAGATAATGTGCTGATGCGGAGACAGGATATGAGAAATAATGTGATGTTTGACGTTGGCTCCGCGAACTACCAAGAGTGGTTGGCCAAGTAAGATTAGCAATAAATACCTAGTTTAAACACAGACAATAGGTAGGTTCCTGCTTATTCTTGTCAGGCATCCTGAAATCCTAAAATGATTCATGGAATGTCGAGAGTGAACACCGAAAACAGGAATGACTAATTAATGTGCCTACTTATGTAACAATCACACTCTTCCTACTTGATTAATCTGTAATTGTTTACGCTTAGTTTGACCAGTATGCATAACTGGTCATGTAAAATTAAGGTTTCCTTTTTACTGCTTTATAGTACGCATTTATTGTGTTCATAATTTTATAAACAAAATTCAATTATAGGGTGGCAGCACTCAACGATGTTCACAATGCAGCCAGTACGTCAAATACCGGCAACAGCAGCATTTCCCTAGCAGGGGCTTCAGCAGCAACGACAGCGGCACAAATACCAACACTTCAAACAAGAGAAGGCTATGAAGTATATGAGGGAGGCAAGGAGTTTACAGGCTACGCAGCTCCTGATGTACCACCACCAGATCTTGCTAAGTATAGTAAGGGCAATGAGATGGAAACAAGTACCTACCGCAACTTATGAACAAAGTACCAACTTCACAATACATTAGATGTATTTTACCTACCAAGTGGTGTACGGGGTGCACAAAGCATTTCAGAATTCTTAAATCAGAAATCTCATTTACAATATGTTTGATTGCACAAATCGATGCTTCCATTATCTTCGTAGCTCAGTACTGCTATATGTCATTAAATATTAATGAGTTAAGCTAATTCAGGTATAAAAAAATCACAACTTTTCAGGTGGTGGTTACGAGTACTCCATGCCTCCGCCTCCACCTCCACTATACCATCACCCGGCGGCTGTTCAACAAACCCATGTCGTGGAAGAATATTCAGAACACGACAGTCATAGTCTTGGACTAGCTGATCTATTTGACATATCGCTTACTGGAATCGCTTTCCTGTCTTTCGGCATGTTTATTCTGCAAGTACTAATGTGTATCACCATGGTGAGTGCGATTACCTGACAGGAAATTGTGTTATCCCTAAAAACAATCAACTCGCAAGTAAAGTCTGTCACAAACTATTTTGTAAGTATAGTGTCACATTGCAGAGTAATGTGTAAAGTTAGATCATTAACTCATTCATGGCTAGTTCATATTGACTAACCAGTCATGTATGTACTATATCATCTTGAATATTTAAACTTAAATATTTCTTTCAGAATCCCCAGCAGCCTCAAGTCATGCAAATGGTGGACAACGGCGGTGATACAGTGAACGTGGATGACGTATTTCGGGTTAAGCGGGAAACACACGAGATCACCTCCATTCCCTCCGTGAACAAGATGGCTCGTTACGCACTATTGGCACTACGTCCACGTTCCACTCCTTGTTTGTACCGAGCTTTATGTGTGGGGAATAAGAAAGCTCGGGATCTACGTGATCGCAATTGGTACTGGTTACCAGTTTGGCAGTAAGTATTTGATAGATACATATATAAACACTAAGCGATAAGGTAGTTCATATAATTAAATATCTTTATTGATAAAATACGGTCGAATTGAGAACCTCCTCCTTTTTTCGGAAGTCGGTTAAAAATAGGTAGCCTAGAAGTTACTCATAATGTTAATAGTCCATGATTATGTCTTTGGAAAGACGAGACCGTTATTACCAAGCTTTGCTAATTGGGTATACTTGGATACTAGGGCTTGTTTGGCGATTAAGACATGCACCTCACTCGATAAGAAAAATATATTAGGAGCGAAGGTTTTTTTACAGATTTTCTGAAAAAAATCTGTAGATATTCTTTATACAAAAAAACCTTATTGTAATTTACTTGCTATTTTCGTTACTTGACAGTGCGGGAGTAGCATGGACCCGCGGCGGAGCGTTGGGTGCCCTTCGCGCTGCGACCCTGGGGCTCGGTGGAGCTGACTGCGACATCCACTATCCGAGAGCACATTGCACTAACAATTCCTAAGAATACTTATTTGTTTCTTGTCACGAATGTTTATTTAGTTAGTAAGGTTTTATTGATTTTCTTTGATAAAGTAAGTTAATCTATCTTTGACATATCAAATTATCGATTACATCACTATAATACGCGTGTGATTATCTACGTAGCAAATTAAGGTTTTCTAAGGTTCAATAGTTATTTCTTAATGGAAACGAATGTTGTAAGTATATCTAATATTTTATTGCATGTGATATTGCTTATGTATTTGCTAAAATTATAACAATATATACATTTCAGTTTACATTATGAACATTTTCATAAATCTACTTCAACTACTAACTTAAAATTAAGTACATAAGAATAGTAGGTACCTACTTACCTAGTAGCACATCTATTACTTTTAAATTATGTTTTGTGACGAAACCTTATGTTTATTACTACTTTAACGTTAAGATAACAACATTTTCCTGAGGGTGTCATATTTGACACCTCTGATTTAGGACCAACAAAGTGACAAAAGTAGCAAGTTAAGTAATTATGTACAGTTCGCGAAGCAATCAAAATAGTTAACACGCTATTAAAACACTTGGAAATAGAACAAAACTGTTGCTGGAATTACTAAATAGGAGGCCGTTAAAATTATGTATGTATGAACAAGCAAACTCATCTGTGTGGTGCGGTGAGGCTACGATGGACATATTAAAAGAAATGAAAATTGATTTTGACCGGTTAAAGTCGTTCTAATGCTCCGTTAAATCTATGTGCAGTATGTGCAGTTTTCACCTAAGGCGGTGAAGACGGCAACGTTACGGGTGTAAAGACACAGCTTAGAGGCGGGTATGCGTATGGGTTCAACAGTGAGTAAGCCGGCGGGGCGTGGCCGAATATCTGCCCCGGGAACAACCCTTGACGCTGCGCTATTTTTAAACGAGAGGTCAGCTGCTTCTTCCACTTGGTCCGTCTATTTTGAAACCACGTCTTTATCTGTACCTCAGTGAGACCCAAGGCTTTTGACAGCTCCATTCTCTTCGATACGCTGAGATACTTGTCAATTTTAAATTCGGCTTCCAATCTTTCAAGTTGTTTCGCGCTGTAAGCTTGCCGCGGCTTTCTCTCCGGTCCAGCTCTACGTGGTCGTCTATTATTCTTGTCATCTACAAAAGAAAAAAATGCAAGTTAAGCAAGGTAATTGTAATTCTGTGTATTCTGTAAGTGCGAATAAAACTTGCACGTTCATATTTTTGAGGTTTTGAAAGCATCTCCTTCATTTACAAAGTAGCTGCTCTTGCTAAAACAAATACGTAGTAAAGTTTTTTCGAACACTAATCGGAATTATCACAGGCTCTCGTTAAGTGGCTATAAACACAATCTGTCTGTTTGTGCAGCGCCTGCGCAGTTTGACATCTCGCGTGTCAACACAGCATTGTGGTCGGTGTATGTGCGATGGTCTTACTAACCGACTGCTAACTATTTACGTAAGCATTTTACGAGCATCCAGGTTTTTCAGTGCATTTCAAAACTTAATATAAGTTAAAGAATAAGTAATACTTATGTTAAGTTACATTCAATGAAATGTTTGTTCACAATGATGCGTCTCTTACACATACAAAAATAATATTATGTTAAGAAGTTCTCTAAGTTACTTTAATATGTTAAAAATGAACTGAAATATTTAGTGTAACATTTTAAGTTACAACTTTTCAACTTTCATAATGTGGAGTAATTGATTCAACTGTATATTTCACGTGCCATTGAAATTAATCGTGCATCAAGCGCACTGGGCGGACAATTTCATGTCAGTATTTGAAATAAAATTAAATATCTAATCATTTATATGCGATGGTGCTCAATATGAAAACTCCTTAAACCTAATATTTAAATGCAATAATTTTTTTAAATTTGTTGTTGATTAACACCAATCTAATCAATATTTGCAGCGACGCAACCCTTATAACTTAAGTAGGTTTCTGCTATATTCGATGACCACCAGAAAATATTTCAAAGTATTTAAAACCTACACATGTGTTATATTTTCCATTAGTTTCATAGGTCATAGTTGAAGGATACAATCATTACAGGGTTGCATAAATGGAGATGTACTGATGATAACGATTATTCTTTCATAACCGATGTTGTTATAGCCTAGGTAAATGCCAAAGCTAGGTCGTGACTCGTGACCAACGTATTTAATAATTTATTAGAACCTATAATGTAATTTTTCTAGAAATCTTCAATGGTATATCAATAGATTCGTTCAGCTTTTCGCATTCTATTGATCCAAAAGCGTGTCCAAACACGAACTTCCACTTCAGTATTTCAATAACAATTAACGACATTATTGACAGAGTCTATTTCTCAGTATGTAGTGCATAGAGGTGTGGTGTAAACTCAGTTCCTGGATGGAGTTCGATCACAGCAGGGTCCACGTTAAGCCGATGCATAAACACGAGAGCTTTGTTGGTAATTATCGTCGCAGCAGCTGTTTGCCGACACCTCGGTGCGAAGTCGCGACCACCGTCCGACGGCTGGCGACATTTCGTCGAATGTGCCCTCGTACTAATCGCGCGAACCATAACGCTATGTGTAACCATCTTGTTGGATGTTATAATTAGTTAGAACAGTCAACAAATCGTGTTAACACCAGTTTTTACAAGATACGCTTGCGTGTGTCACTGAATTTAAAATTTTCACAGATTTACATATGATTATATACTTTATTGCCCATTTCCTGTCGCCAAGATCTTGCAAAATCCTGCTCATTGTTGGATTGCGAAATACAAATAAAATATTTTTGAAAACCGATAATAGATCAATTTGCAGGTGCATCGAAATGATTTACACTCTTTGTATGAAAAAGAAAAATACAGTTTGCTCACGAATTTAGTATGCGGATATGGACTTTAAAATTAGTCTGGAAAATAGGCAGTCTTTACGGTTAAGAAAATAGTGGTAGGTACTGCGATAGGATCTTTTCGTTTGTTTCCAGCAATCCGCATAACATAAAGTGAAAGAATGTCAAATGTCAATGCAGTTGTGTCGCTGCGAGTTGACATAGAAAGTTTGAGTTTGGACCCCCGGGCTATTCCCGGACGTTACACGCTCACACTAATTTTATAGCCACCGAAATTCCTTCTCACTGCTGGACTAACAAATGTGACAAAACTGATGTTGAGTATACAGATTTACTGGAACGCTAACGTTTGGTATTTGACTTACGGTATTTATTATTTGTCGTCATTGCTCATCAAATATCACAATTAAGATACATGGCACACTTACGTCTTTCCCAACTAGAGATTTTAAGATGTTTTGCCGTGCTTCTTTATATGGTGAATTTTAACAATAAGTAAATACTTTAAATAGCTATATTTTCTTTTCGAATTAATAAACAGGTATGTAGCTACAAAATCGATATATCAATTATACGCTTCGAGCAATGATAATAAAGAATAGGAAGATAATTAAATAATATTATGTGTGAGGGATGATTGCGTGCGGATTGGGCGTGCGAAGCATCACACCGGGCAGAAATGCACGCGATTGTAACGCACGCATATGACGATACCGCAATACCCGTACCAACTTTTTTAAGGCGTTATTTGGTAGGAATAAGAAAAACCTATTTGAATTGGTAAGCCTATTACTGACAGAACATGCATAGATCCGTTATTTTTTTTGCGTTCTTGTGATGAAATATAAACTATTTGATTTTGATATACCTAGCTTAAGAATAAGAAATATTGTAAGGAGGAAAAGTTATCTCGTTTATTTGTACCCTTACGGCTCTGAAACATTATTTCACTGTTGGGAAGCTAGTTACACTATGCTCGGGTGATAGCGGCTGTGTTTTATCTGGATTTTACTACTACATCTTCTTCTTCTTCTTCTTATATATAAAAATGAATTGCTGTTCGTTAGTCTCACTAAAACTGGAGAATGGCTGGACCGATTGGGCTAATTTTGGTTTTAAAACGTTTGTAGAGGTTGAGGGAAGGTTTAAATGATACGAGGTGGTACGAAGTTCACCAGGTCATCTAGTTATTAATAAATTAAGTTAGTTTCCACGTTACGCGGGTGACAGCGCGGTAAACAGTTAGTACATGTATAAATTTGTTTTGAATAAATGTATTTTAATAGTCACCGTAAAGGGCGGCGGAGGGTTGATGCGTGGCTAACCAATGCGCGTACGCATGTCCAGCTAGCAATCCAGCGTCGTTCAGCGCGTTCAGCTCCGGACACGTTGACGTTGACGATACTGTACAAAGAATTACATTAAACATATTTTCATGAAGGCTCACTGAACACAGAAGGTCTTTGGTCGGGATGTTAGTGACAGTACACCTAGGACTTCCAATAATTAGCAGTAGTCAAGTATAAGATAAAATGATGCTTAGTGGCCATTTAGTGTCAGAATATGTTATTTATTCTGAGGCTTCACACGTCATGGCACGCGTAGGCCTATTTCTCAAGAAAATTAAGAAATCGCCAGTTATAGAATTATACTTCAGTTTTTTTATCGGCCTGCAAGACTTCGGTTTTCTATGCTTGAAATTATATTCACTGTACAAGATGACTAAGTATGCGCTGCAGTAAGGCTCTCGGCTGATCCCTCAGTGCATTAGTTTAAAAGTTAACGCACTTTTTTAACATCATCAAAAAGGCTAGGTACCTTTTCCCAACTATGTTGGGGTCGGCATCCAGTCTAACCGGATGTAGCTGAGTCGCTCCACAACCCAGTTACCCGGGCAACCCGATACCCCTTGGTAAGACTGGTTGTCAGACTTTTGGTTCCTGACTACCCGTAACGACTACCAAAGTTTATCGTGCCTTCCGAAACACGGAAGAGCTCGTTATGACAAGATGGTCACCCGTCCACGGGCCTACTGCACCAAGCGTTGCTTAACCTTATGATCGATCGATCCGTGCA
Organism: Heliothis virescens; assembly: GCA_002382865.2. Classification (NCBI taxonomy): domain Eukaryota; kingdom Metazoa; phylum Arthropoda; class Insecta; order Lepidoptera; family Noctuidae; genus Heliothis; species Heliothis virescens. The sequence goes on along the minus strand of NWSH02000006.1, from coordinate 5,428,043 downwards.
GCTTTGACTTAGCCACGAGGGCACTTTAACAACTTGTTAAAATCTACCTGCTTGTTTAACTAATTATACGTATTACCATATAGCCGAAAATTATGAATTTTAATAATGGCTCTCTTGTAACACATCACCGTTTATTGTTTAAGCTGGCCCTTAAAACAGTTTTATTTCAAAACTATGTTATAACAAGGAAGGTTGTAGAAGGGTCATATCTCTGGTTTTACTAAATCGAATTGAAAAACAAAAATTGCCAGTACGAACGATTTTTTCTGAGTGAATATATTTTGTTCTAATACAGGTAAGAAAGTTATCTTATGAAAACAACTACTTTTTCATTTTTTAAAGTATAAAGAGAGGAAGATATAAAGGGTTTTTTTTTCCTGTTCATTCAAACCCGGCGAACAGAATTATGTGAAATTGGCCTACTATTCTAAGTGGAAAATGACGCTGCTACAATGATCCTAGTTTTTATTCTTGACCGTAGTTAGGTAGTTTAAAATTCTTACCATTGTGTTCATCAGTAGCCTCCTCGATGTTGTCACCATCATCAGCGCGTAAGTTACTAACAAGCTTTGAGCTTTTGTTATTCCCTAATATACTGTCTATAAGAAATGTTTTACTTTTACCGTGAATAACACTGTTCACTGACTCCTTCGAACTGTTACGAGAAGATTCACTACTATTGCACAGATTTCTAAGATTGTCCAAAGCATGGGTTGGGAATATAACGCGGCTTGATTCCAAAAAACATCTTTTATCTGGATTTAGTAAGGGGCTTATAACGTTTTTAACATTTTTGGTTTCAGCGCTCCGATGACTGGATTGCTCACTGTTATCACAGATATCTATTGTTTCGTTTTCACTATCATATTCAGTTTCTGATTCGCAATCGTAACTAGAGTCTCTTTCGGCACTACACTGTTCACTTTTATCTTCTCTTTTACATAAGTATTCGTTTTCACAAGTACTAGAAATGTCGTCTATTGTATCCATTTTTCTTGAAAACTATTAAATTTTTATAACTTCATAATCGTAAATGTTACTTCTATAATGTCACTTCACTGAACGTTCAAACGTTTGCCGCGAAGATTAAACGCAAGACTAAATTTCTTAGCTTCGAGTTTGCCGGAAACTGATAATTGCATCCGAAAATAGGTGGTGCCAAGAGATCGGCCGCGGTGGCTGTAGGTATGAAGAAGATGAGATTCTCTAACGCTACTGGCTGCTTGGCGAATGGAGGGGATGGCGCCATCTTAAGTAGGTGGGGCTTCGATAACCGCCTGTGAAAATTCACACCTTTCTTTTATTTGATAACACGTTATGTCAGAGCTCTTTAGCTCACAAAGGATCTCTAAAAGCTTATGATGAGGTGAGGATCCAATTTCTGCCGGTTATTGTTTGATTAATGTCGCAGATTTAAGTGATTTATTGTAAACGATCCGAGTTGCTTAATGCACTGTCCGTGAGGGTAAACTAGCAGATTTAAAAAGTAAAATAATATTGATAGGTAGGAGTTTGGAGATGGCCATTATTTAAAATTATTTTGCGGTATTTATTGATGTTCTCAGAAAAATAGATTTGAACATAGAAGTTGTCTCTTTTTTGTCATCACTGAAATTACTTAGTATCTAAGTTAATTAAGTTTAAGTAATTATCAGAAGAAGATTTATCTTTTGAGAAAGACGAGTTTAGTATCTAGAGATAAGAATTGATTTTTTCTAAGAAGAATAAGAAGGAAAAGTTAGCATTAGCACAACCTAAATATTTCTGTAAAACCTTGAATCGACATAGGATACTGACAATACTTATGATCATTTCTTTTTATTCGCTTGCACAAAAAGTGAGCCGGGGCAAAATTCTTAGTACGAATCGGTTTTACTCTTTATAGTGAAGTTACATCATTTTAGGCTACAGGCGTTCGAAAATTTTGCATAATTACTTATTTGATAATTTATGTCATTTATTCAATATCTCTATTACCATTTATATCGATGTTTGATTTTTAGCTTCAATCAATTCTCTTAAACCTTTTCAAATTATATTCATAGATAAAATCAGCGTCATTTTGTTAGGTTTGATTTTCATATTTTTTATATAATTTAAAAACGTATATAATATGACGAGAAATATTGTTTCAAATATATTCAAATACCCACAGCATGTATCACGTTATCAAAAAACGAAATACCTACCCGTTTAACTAATCATCATCGCCCTCTTAGTCTTACCTTACACAATACTTATTTGTCCAAGCTTATTCATCATGTATTGTCTCTAATTTTTCCGATAAAGATATTATCCTATGTAATAAATATCAGCTCAGTATGAAAGAATCATTTTATTCAGCGCTCTCTTTGCACTTTCACGGGAAACATCACAATATCATACTCTGAGGAAAGTCTGCACATTTCCTTCATACGGTAAGCTTTTACTGCATTTCGCTTTCCACCACTAGATGGCGCTGTTGTTGGGAAAAGTTAAGTGTAAGGCTATCAATAGATAGCGCAAGTTCTGCCATTTTATGAGGGGCTCTATAAACGAGTGCTTTCACGCCCTCTTCGCGTATAAAATTTGCTCATGACGCCAGATGTCGCTGTCGTACCTACTCACTTTGCTGAGATTAGCGTCAGCGTATAAAAAGGCGGGAACCGAGATTCATGTAGACGGAGTTTCATAAGGACTAACTTTTTTATTTGAATTCGGACTGCAAACACCGACAAACAAAGTTTTATAGTATTCTGTTAGTTCTGCTGAGCTCAAAACATTAGTTTTCTCATTACGTAGATACATATTTAGAAATGTTCTGTATGTAATTTAAGTTAAATAAATATTTTCGTTCTATTACTACATTTACAGTAAGTACATGTTNGATTGCTCACTGTTATCACAGATATCTATTGTTTCGTTTTCACTATCATATTCAGTTTCTGATTCGCAATCGTAACTAGAGTCTCTTTCGGCACTACACTGTTCACTTTTATCTTCTCTTTTACATAAGTATTCGTTTTCACAAGTACTAGAAATGTCGTCTATTGTATCCATTTTTCTTGAAAACTATTAAATTTTTATAACTTCATAATCGTAAATGTTACTTCTATAATGTCACTTCACTGAACGTTCAAACGTTTGCCGCGAAGATTAAACGCAAGACTAAATTTCTTAGCTTCGAGTTTGCCGGAAACTGATAATTGCATCCGAAAATAGGTGGTGCCAAGAGATCGGCCGCGGTGGCTGTAGGTATGAAGAAGATGAGATTCTCTAACGCTACTGGCTGCTTGGCGAATGGAGGGGATGGCGCCATCTTAAGTAGGTGGGGCTTCGATAACCGCCTGTGAAAATTCACACCTTTCTTTTATTTGATAACACGTTATGTCAGAGCTCTTTAGCTCACAAAGGATCTCTAAAAGCTTATGATGAGGTGAGGATCCAATTTCTGCCGGTTATTGTTTGATTAATGTCGCAGATTTAAGTGATTTATTGTAAACGATCCGAGTTGCTTAATGCACTGTCCGTGAGGGTAAACTAGCAGATTTAAAAAGTAAAATAATATTGATAGGTAGGAGTTTGGAGATGGCCATTATTTAAAATTATTTTGCGGTATTTATTGATGTTCTCAGAAAAATAGATTTGAACATAGAAGTTGTCTCTTTTTTGTCATCACTGAAATTACTTAGTATCTAAGTTAATTAAGTTTAAGTAATTATCAGAAGAAGATTTATCTTTTGAGAAAGACGAGTTTAGTATCTAGAGATAAGAATTGATTTTTTCTAAGAAGAATAAGAAGGAAAAGTTAGCATTAGCACAACCTAAATATTTCTGTAAAACCTTGAATCGACATAGGATACTGACAATACTTATGATCATTTCTTTTTATTCGCTTGCACAAAAAGTGAGCCGGGGCAAAATTCTTAGTACGAATCGGTTTTACTCTTTATAGTGAAGTTACATCATTTTAGGCTACAGGCGTTCGAAAATTTTGCATAATTACTTATTTGATAATTTATGTCATTTATTCAATATCTCTATTACCATTTATATCGATGTTTGATTTTTAGCTTCAATCAATTCTCTTAAACCTTTTCAAATTATATTCATAGATAAAATCAGCGTCATTTTGTTAGGTTTGATTTTCATATTTTTTATATAATTTAAAAACGTATATAATATGACGAGAAATATTGTTTCAAATATATTCAAATACCCACAGCATGTATCACGTTATCAAAAAACGAAATACCTACCCGTTTAACTAATCATCATCGCCCTCTTAGTCTTACCTTACACAATACTTATTTGTCCAAGCTTATTCATCATGTATTGTCTCTAATTTTTCCGATAAAGATATTATCCTATGTAATAAATATCAGCTCAGTATGAAAGAATCATTTTATTCAGCGCTCTCTTTGCACTTTCACGGGAAACATCACAATATCATACTCTGAGGAAAGTCTGCACATTTCCTTCATACGGTAAGCTTTTACTGCATTTCGCTTTCCACCACTAGATGGCGCTGTTGTTGGGAAAAGTTAAGTGTAAGGCTATCAATAGATAGCGCAAGTTCTGCCATTTTATGAGGGGCTCTATAAACGAGTGCTTTCACGCCCTCTTCGCGTATAAAATTTGCTCATGACGCCAGATGTCGCTGTCGTACCTACTCACTTTGCTGAGATTAGCGTCAGCGTATAAAAAGGCGGGAACCGAGATTCATGTAGACGGAGTTTCATAAGGACTAACTTTTTTATTTGAATTCGGACTGCAAACACCGACAAACAAAGTTTTATAGTATTCTGTTAGTTCTGCTGAGCTCAAAACATTAGTTTTCTCATTACGTAGATACATATTTAGAAATGTTCTGTATGTAATTTAAGTTAAATAAATATTTTCGTTCTATTACTACATTTACAGTAAGTACATGTTTACCCTGAACTTTGTATTTAAATTACTTTTAACTGAAACTAGACCCAAAATAGTTTATAGGTAGCAAGCGTCAGCAAAAACGGTAGCTACTACCGTTTCAACCGGTGAAAGGGTGAACGAGTGACGCCGAGAAGCGGAAAACTAGTCGTTAGCATAAATGTCGATATTTACCGGAATGCCACCAAGTTTTGCGTTTGTGTCGAATCTCTCTTTGTAAAGTATTTGGGCTCCTTTTGGAAAATGCCATGAGGACTTGAGTCTGTGGTTTGAGACAGCAAAACAAGAAGTTAGATTGAATTATGTTGTTGATTTAATTGATATTAAATTATTTATAGATAAGACCTTAAAATCAAACTTAAATTAGACATCTATCTATTAATATGATGATAATTCTTCAAAGTTTGAGTGGGTAGCTTCATCATCAATCTTTGCAACTGTCACTTAAATATGTTTACAGTAGAATCTCCCTCAAAAAGCAAAAACAAAAGTATAATATAAACAAAAGAAAACTACAATAGTAATGATGACGTCACAGAACACGTAAACAACTGCATTACATGTTCTAAAACAGAGCAGTCACAGTGAATAAGGCTTTAGCGTTTGTCGAAGTATGGACAACACGACGGAAATGTCACGTTGGGATCCCTTGCGTTCCTCGTACGCTAGTCGTTACGCTACGGTCTCAGCCCGAAGGAATCTAGTCATACATTGGTAGGTCCATATTATGTTGTCGTTTTGTTTTCGTATAAGATTTTGTTATATCTTTATGTATTTCAAAAGTTTCTAGGAAGATGTAAGTACCTATTTACCTTTTTGGAATCTTGATTTATATACTAAGACATATTTAACTCTGGTTTAGATTAATTAATATCGGGCAACATGTGAGGTTTTTAGATTATTTTTGTACAGCTTTTCTGAGGGGTTTGTTGCGTCACATCTTCCCAACAAAAACACATAAGAAGTAGTGAAGGGCGAAGGCATAAATGCTTTTTAATTTCATTTGATTTGACTGGCGCGACAAAGCCTAGTTGTTGGAAAGCTGGTACAAAGTCAGAAATATCCCTAGTTTTAATCCTCAGTGAAAACAAGTGGGATGACTTCATATTTTTTACTGTATAAATATGGATAAAGTCACATCGAAGGTACCTAAGTGCCTACTCAAATGTGTAGTCTAAAGAAGATATTAGATAGGCTCACTTTATAAGGGGTGGGAAATATGTCGTTAAGTATACAGAGTGTTATGATTTCGAAAACGAGTTCATCTTGGTATAGCTTATAAAAGATATGCTGAAAAACATTAAGTTTACAATAAAAAAACCAACCACATAGATTGGCAAACTTATAAGTACCTACGTATATATTATTATAGATTTGTTTATACTTGTTTTTGTACATACATTGAAACTATGTACCTGAATTTTTTTTAGAACAGATTCATGTAAAGGTAGTTTCAAATGTATTGACAACAGATTTGACAAAATGCCCGCACCCGCATAACAACAGTACGCTGTTTTTTTACTTCATATGTGAATTGATCCATTCGTTATCATTTGTTCGCCGAAATACCAAAGAAACATCCTATATATCAGTGTGGTTTGTTTGAATGAATATGTGGGATCCGTTTTCACTTTCGTCACTGATAACATGTCAGGTAACGTTGCCTTTTAATAGGAAATGTGATACCGTTTCAGGTGTATTTTTATTTATTTGTTAGCTTAGGGGCTTTTCTAAGAAAATGTTCTTGTGAAAAATCTTTGAAGTCGTGAAGGATATTTCAAGTTTAGAATGGTTTTTTGACAAAGAAACTATTTTGTGATATTCTTTTTTAGACAATGTTAAGTTCTATATACCGAACATTCCCTCACAAGTTCGACAGCAATTACCTCATCATCTGCCTAGCCTTTTCCCAACTATTTTGGGGTCGGCTTCCAGTCTAACCGGATGC
>NWSH02000006.1:5378276-5388776 GCA_002382865.2 Heliothis virescens | reverse complement strand
CACGCGGAACTGAACTTGTATGAACCGAATCACTTAACTTGTGGACAAAAGCCTTCCCCTATAATAAAGGCGAGAGCTCGACCTCTCGCCTACCATAGTTGTCATGTATAAATTACCAGCTAGAAGGAAACTCTGGATTGATTACTCGAAAGGGTGCCGTGAGCAGGTTTTCGCGACACGTAAAGTATTGTTTTATTCATGAGGCAGAACAGCTTGACGAGCTCTAACGCGCCTGTAGACACCACTTAAGGCTGTAGTTCATATATGAGAACAGAGTGCACTGCGCTGTGGATGAAGTAAATTACTCCGTGGTGAAAATCCGACGCAAGTAGATACGTAAATTACGTTGATTAATATTTGTAATGGAACTCGAATCACGCATCATTTTGCTTCAATTCTTTGACATTAATTCGTGTCTTCAAAGTTCCTCAAAGCTCCAATTCTCGCGAAAGCATTAAACTTCAATGATGAACACGAAATCATTGTTAAGTGCGAGTATATTTGAAATTACGAGTGGAGATTATAACTTCAAAACGGTGACAAATGTGTTTATTTAAAAGCTGATGTTAAGCTATGAATACCCGTTGTTTATCTTAGTGGGGGTGATATTTTTTTCTCATCAATCATGCATAGCTTAACCCTTGCTGTGCATCGGACTCGTCTGGCGAGTGGGCGTCGGCGCGTCGCGGTGGTAATGGTGTACGCGACCCGACTGGAACCCGACCCTAATGAGAGAAGAAAGAAGCCAGCGGCGGCGCCGGCGATCCCTGTGCGTTACACTCTCGACACTCTTTTTTATAACACTTTTTATATCCACAGTAAATGACCTAAGCTTAGTCGCTTCTGCGGACGTTTTAATTTGTTATTCAAAGTGTTGCACTATAAATTTCCTTTTTGATGTCTTTTAAACATTTGTTACATTAAAATTCGTGTATTCGCGACTGTCTGGCTAGACTGACGGGCTCCATTATCAAAACAGAAGAGAATTATAGGTTATTCACGTAACAGTAAATGATGGGTAATAATAAAACTTAGCTCAAATAGAAATGATAGGCTTCAATGACGTACAAAAAAAAGATACTTAGGTAATATTATGATAAAGATAGAAATGGCCTAAACTACATTAAAAAGCAAAAACTCAGATCAAACGTAAGTACCCATGTGCCATTATAATCCAACGGTGAATAATTATAGTAATTATGATTACAAAGTATGTACCGCCTGTATAATATTATTTAGGTCGAAGACAAAAGGGCTCCATGCGAAATAACGTGTCACCTTTTTCAAAAGTTATTTAATACTTAATTATGACCTAAGTAAAGAATCATTCCGAAATAAGAACCTTTCCCTTCTAGTTCAGTTTTAGCTATTTTGTTATTATGAATTACGTGTTCTAGAAATGTCATTGACCCAGTTATCTATGATTGAGAGTAAAAGAAAAATAACGTTTCATTTTATATTACAGAGCTTCCGGACGCGATCCAAATAGTTGTTTTGTTTTCCGACGGCTTTCCTCTACGCATAGTTTAAAAGCTATCCATTACAACAGCACGACAATATTGAGAAAACTGGGGAGACCTGTTTTTTGCTACGAGTACTACATACCTAAAGTCCTAAACACACGGTAATTTAATTCGAATTTTGAAATTAATTTCAGGCCGAAGTAAAAAAAAAAGTTACAAACCACAACAAACGCAACAATTCAAACGTTCAATTTAGCCTCATTGACAAGGAGTATGGTAAACATGTTGTGGTTAATTAATTATGTGTCCGATTCAACGTGCCATTATTCATTCCAATGAACGTGTCTCGTCCGGCAACGGCGTACCTCGCACGTCGTTTGCATAATTCGGATTTAGCGATCCAAGAATTATTGACTTATGATTGGATGTGAAGCCAATAATGGATACTGTAATACGTTTTAGTAAATTTGTTTTTGAAAATATAGGGGAAAGAGAGGTTTGTAAACCGAAATATATTAATTGGTACATAATTTCTCACGAAATAATTCTAAGTTATTCGATTTTATAATTATAAAAATACAATACATTTATCAAATTTGGCATTTTGTTCCATTAATTATTGTACTGTCTCCATTTAACTTAACTCGAGTACATGATAAGTAGCCGCAAAGTGGCTATAGATAACAAAATCGTTGACGTTATTGTAAGGTCGGCGAACGTGTCTGCGCAAAAATACTGGCTGAAATTCCACTGAAGGATCGCTTCAATTCCTTTATCTACTGTACCTCAAAAACGAAAGAGCCATACTTAGATATAGAGCTTCATACTTAATCTCGTTCTTAGTAAAAACGAGTGGTAAGCCGAGGCAGCGTCAAGTGTGAGTGACGTTATCAGCGCGGTGACTCGCAGCTGCGGACGTGGGCGAGCCACGACAACGTGCCCCAAATAATTTATCTACCTTAACAACCAACGTCTGTTCACAGTCCTTTTAATTACCTCAATTTGCCCTCTTTCCTTTCTCAATCACGTTTTTTGTCAACCCTAACGTGGAATATCCTGCGAATAAGATAAAATGGCTCAGAAATTTCCAATTTGAGATGGCGTTTCATCGACGGCTTATGATAAGCCTCTTTATGAAAATCATTGAAATGTGTATTGCGTTACGTATATTGCCTATTTATGTTAAAAGTTTAATACTCCTTTTCGTGGCACAAATAAGCTTAAAACTTTCCAAAATTCGAGCAAGTAATATGAATAACCACAGTGCTGCACCATCGATATTTTTCTGTCTTAAAGCATGCAAGTAGTTCCTAACAATGCCACTAATAGCGTGTTATAATGCTGCCGCTGACCTGAAACAGGCAATCCCTGACCTAATAGGAACCCGCCTTCTAGGAACAGACTATGTACGCATATATTTCACGTTACACTGTTATTAGTTTTCTCTTTCACAATAAAAAAGAAATGAACAGAATGAGATAAACAATGCTTCGAAAACAAACTTCGATTCAATGGCATTCGTTATGTAGGTTTTGAAGTAATATGAACTAATTGGACAGTTTGAAATGTACGTGATTTTTCATGCTAATACTGGATTAAGGCGATTGGGGTAAAATTCTCATGCAGTGGGAAATTTTGGTAAAATGGCATATGAATTGTTTGTACTAAGATTTTAGATTTTACCCAGTATTCGAAACCTGAAATAATGTCTAAACACTTTTTACTTGTTTCTTTTTAGGGTTCCGTAGCCGAATGGCGGAAAAAAAACGGAACCCTTATAGATTCGTCATGTCTGTCTGTCTGTCGGTCTGTCTGTCTGTCTGTCTGTCTGTCCGTATGTCACAGCCATTTTATTCCGAAACTATTAAGACTACACAATTCAAACTCGGTAAGTAGATGTATTACATTAACCGCTTTACGATTCTTATGCAAAAATAAAAAAATAATAATATTAGAGGGGGCTCCCCATACATGGAACTGAAACTAAAAAAATTTTTTTCATCTAACCTATACTTGTGGGGTATCTACAGATAGGTCTTTAAAAATGGAGGTTTCTAAAACCATTTTTTCTCAAAGTCAATCATTTCAGAGTAGGATACTTTCAAAGTGCTAAAATGTGTGTCCCCCCCTGTAATTTCTAAACTATCAAAGTGAAAAATCTAAAAAAAATATATGTTGTAGATCTTAATAAAAACTATTAACCAAAATTGGTTTGAACGAAATACAGTCAGTAGTTTTTGAGATATAGAAGTTTTTCAGTAACCGCAAATTATAACTTTATTATTCATATATTTGTATGAAAAACAAAGTTATTTTTTGTTGCCGAGAAATGTTCGTGTTTTGGCTAATTGTAGGTAGTAGGTACGTTTATTTTTCATAGACAATGGAACGGAACCCTTCGTGCGCGAGTCCGACTCGCACTTGGCCGGTTTTTATTTTGATTCATGTTGTTGTTAATTTCATTACACTAATTAAAAATACCCAAGTATAAACTTAAAACAACACTATGAGTAAACACCAGAAAAATCACACGAGAAACATGCATGGGATATCTTCATTTTGTCATCATGGTTGGTTTACCCATTTCAAGCTGAGTCGTGATGCCCTGCCAGGTGGATGGGCCCTCACTGATAAACGTGTGGGTCTGACCTCAACACGTCCAGTTGATTATATAATTATCTTTACCCAATTTATTAATTAAACGGATCATCGCGTTGGCAACCTTCCTCACAAAATCGTGTCGATTTCGTCCACTTCTGGACCCGTAATAGATACGATTGACGAGCCCCTATGGCCCTACAAAAGCGTATTGATTTTATCGCTCTGCAAATACGTAATTAACTTGCTATGGAAATTCGAGAGTTGGTCTTTATGGTACATAAAACAGAGCTTTAATGGTGATTAAATATTTAAACCTACTCTTTGTTCAAACAGGTTTTTATTAATAATATAACTTATATTCCATCAGCTTTAAATAAACATAAACTAAACTAAACTGATGAAAATACGTCAATACTAACTACAGATTCAGCAATAATTTAGAGATTAGCATGATTAACTCGACAGTTGTCGTACTCTATAATTATTGTTTGTCTTCTCGAACCAGTGCTTAATTAACGACGAAATTCGAGAAATGCTATGAATGGTGGAACAACTGTCGTCTGCCAGAGACAACCGACATGCCTCTTGTCTGAGACCCTGTTTATACACGAATATTAATTTCTAAGTAGAACATACAATGCTATCAGCTGCTTTTGCGAAACTATCAGAACACAATATACCAAAGCCGATTTTNAGAAATGCTATGAATGGTGGAACAACTGTCGTCTGCCAGAGACAACCGACATGCCTCTTGTCTGAGACCCTGTTTATGAATATTAATTTCTAAGTAAAACATACAATGCTATCAGCTGCTTTTGCGAAACTATCAGAACACAATATACCAAAGCCGATTTTAATAGGACGACTTGAAGAAGAAAAATTGTTTCGTCGTATTTATTAAATAGGTCGATATATATTGCATACAATAAACCAAAAAGCTGTAGATATAAGCAGATTTTTGTCCTGTAAAAATAATGTAGAAAATGACATCAATCTTATTTTTATTGAAATCAAAAGCTTTGATTAGTTATAAAAAGTAATAGACTACTAACTACGGCGAAAAAGCGACTTTTCCACACGTGTGGTAAAATATGTGCAATATACATCACAGTCGCCACAATGACATTCCAAAAGGAGTTTCATGAAATTCTCTGAGCTTCAGACGACGTTGGACACAGGTCTTAAGTGTAGCACTGTCCTAAGTTATCACTTATATCATATTCTTTGTGCAGGTGAACGTTACTAATCAACACTTTTTTGTAAGTTTAAGATAGCTTTTAGATATACTGATCTACAGTTTTTTTTGTCTGCCCTAGCCTATCCTATCTTTAATAATAAAATGAGTATAATTATATCTTCATCTACATAATGACTTTAACACGCTAAAGCATTTCACTCATTTAGCGGCAGCTTATTTAATAATTTATATCAGTTACAAATTGATCTATGTACTTAAATATTCAAACCCAATATAATACAAAATGTCTATTTGAAAAGCCCTTAAACTCTTAGTCACTATCTTATACAAAATTACTATATTTTTTGCAAGCAAAGATGATAAATAATTCTTATTTTTTTACTGTCTTATAGACGCGAAAACCGTCGCAGTCAAAGCTACTCCATAACAATGCATCTCTTGCTACCGTCAGAAAAAAAGTAAGGAAAAAGTTNCATTTATTAAATAGGTCGATATTGTTAAGCTTTGCATATTGCATACAATAAAGAGAAAAGCTGTAGGTATAAGCAGATTTTTGTCCTGTAAAAATAATGTAGAAAATGACATCAATCTTATTTTTATTGAAATCAAAAGCTTTGACTTATTAGTTATAAAAAGTAATGAAAGCTTAGACTAACTAACTGCGGCGAAAAAGCGACTTTTCCACATGTGTGGTAAAATATGTGCAATATATGTATATTGCACAGTCGCCACAATGACATTCCAAAAGGACTTCACGAAATTCTCTGAGCTTCAGACGACGTTGGACACGGGACACGGGTCTTAAGTGTAGCACTGTCCTAAGTTATCACTTATATCATGTTCTTTGTGCAGGTGACCGTTACGAATAAACATTTTTTTGTGAGTTTAAGAAACTTTTAGATATACTTACTGATGTACAATTTTTAGCCTAGCCTATCCCATGTCTAATTAAAAAAAAAACAAAAAAATATCTTCATATACATAATGACTTTAACACGCTAAAGCATTTCACGGCAGCTTATTTAATAATTTATATCAGTTACAAAATTGATCTATGTATATTACTTAAATATTCAAACCCAATATAATACCAAATGTCTATTTGAAAAGGTCTTAAACTCTTAGTCACTATCTTATACAAAATTATTATTATTATATTTTTTGCAAGCAAAGATGATAAATAATTCTTATTTTTTCACTGTCTTATAGACGCGAAAACCGTCTTAGTCAAAGCTACTCCATAACAATGCATCTCTTGCTACCGTCAGAAAAAAAGTAAGGAAAAAGTTACGCATAAATAAATAAAGAATCAAGAGTATACAATGAAAGGAACTACAACTTCCACCACAAAGAGGAAAAAGTTAGAAGTTACGTTAATAAATTATTGTTATTCTTTAGTGTAATGCTCGGTCAACTATGATTAATGTCAAATGGTAGTATAACTACCAACTTATTCTTTAAGTGACTTATTGTATAATAATCACTTGTATAAATAAGTTGAATAAGATTTACCAATATAAAGACTTAGGTTTTAAAAGACAAAGACAATGTGCCTTAAATATTCAGTTACAAGTTTTTTCTGGTATCTAGAAAAGAGACACGAAATTGCGTGCGTAAAGCAACTAAGAAAACATACTTTCCAAGAATACAAAACTGCTAAGTTCCCTTGCATCTTTTATTTGGTAACAATATCTTGACCTTTGCAGTGAGCAAACTTCAACATGTTTGTCCAGCTATCGCAAACAAACTTGTGTAATTTCATTACTAGCATGTTGGTACACGTGAAATTTTTCAGGAGCCACTTTTGTTGGCGATCGTACCATGTTATAAGGACGCTAGTGAAATCCCCCTGAGTAACAGCGCACGCTGAATAGGGCATGATTACTCGGCGCGACCAACCGATGTTTTCAACTATACTGCACAGTATCTTGGCTATATTAAAGATATTGCGTCATAAACGTCATCATAATGTTGTTTAGCATTCATTTTGCATACCGGCACTCTCATAAAATTACACTAAATTAGACTGTGCACTTTTTTGTACACGTTGTAAACGATCTTGGTTTCTTTTTTTTTTACAAAGTAGGTAAATATCATGTTTGGGCTTCTTAAAAATTATTAAGTTAGTCTTTCAGATTATGAAGCTTATCTCCATGCATTAAATTTATACTTATATCTCATAATATCCGAAAGTCTAGCACAGGTATAACATGCTTGAAACTCGACACAGCTTTAAGTGGCACTTAATTCTCTTCGTCACAAAGTTTAACATAAAGTTTATGTGAAAATGTACCTACCTAAGATTTTAGTGTTATGAACGATAAGGTATCATTACGTTTTACCATAAATAGAGCTTATTTTAAATATCTCGAACCTAACCTTAAACCTGTATCAAACCTTAACAATGGGTACTTTATTATTGTATCGATCTAAGCAGTTGAGCATAGAAAATGATTCGGTTTTCCTGGAGGACCTGCTTATGTCCGAATTTGCTTTTGGATTTTTAGATATTTTTTTTCTGTTATTTGGAAGTTATTGTTTTATTGAATCTTTGAAATTTTCTGTTTTAATCCTAATATGCTGTTCAATATCATTCTGAGGGAATAACTTTATCTGATAAACTTTGGATCACCAGAGAATAGAATAACAAAGACTTAACTTTTTCTAGTTTTAATAAACCATCGTATTTTCATATTGAATAACGTGTTCCATTAGATCTAATTAGACTAGAAGCTCAGCCTAATTGAATTAGAAAGTCAAGGCATACAATCAATCTTCAAGCTTTACAACCTCGTATACGGAACGTTATTAATACTATTTATGGAAGCACAAACTCTAGTAGGTACAGACTGCACAAAAGTTACCACAATCTGTCAAATTTCTGCGATCGATTTTCAACCTTATCACCATAGTTAAAGGTTAATGTTCGATTAGTAAAATTTGACAGATGGGTATACGTTGACCTGCTGTCGTCTGTACAAATAAGTCAAAACGTGTTATCTTGCTTTCACAAGCGCATAGAGAGACTGTGAGGTATCTGTCGTTTCGGATCGTGCGATGAATGGACTTTAATTACTCAAAACAGCCCAACTTGAACGCTTCCAATAATGTCGTGAGGAATAGTAGTTAGTCTAAAGTCGGTGAGTGTAGATGTGTACATAGTTTATTTAATGGACATAAAGTATATTTGGATTTGTACTCTTTTGGAAGTGAAGAGTGAGACTGCTAGAAAAATCTTCTTTGTGATAGTCTGACTAAATAATAATGTAATCCGCCATTACACCATGAAACTGATGCTTCGTGTTTATTCCAGGTTTTCAATAATATAAAAAGAAATAAATATTACCAAGCCTTTCCCACTTCACATATACATTATAATTAATAAAATTAGCTTCAGAATAACTATCTTGACGCAACATATTATATAACCGAGGTAATGATGTCAGTATAACTGTTCTGTGATCAATATCCGTCGCCCACCCGGTCAATCTCGGGTGGATCAACGTAAGCCCTTCATAAATATAATATTCGCAACACGTACAATTTCTAAACAAAGGCCCTTCTTTCTCACACGTAACCCAACACCGTAATTGAAAATTTAATAAAGTGTTTTTCACACCCTCCCACAATATAAAGTATCAAGAACATTACTTCGCATCATGTTTCACAAGACTATTGCACGCTACTTCGTACAAACACAGTATTAATTAGGATTCTGCGTAATAACATTTGAAATTACAACAGCACAGCTAAAAATTCTTTTACTTCATTATCTTAAAGTTGTCAAGATCGTATCTCACATTGTTCTTGCCCCTACAAAGAAAGATTAACAAAAGGTTTCGAAAGAGATTTTAATATAATCATTCATTTCAATCTACGTAGATAGATGGATGTCCACGAAAGCCCTTTGCTAAGTTAATTGAAAAGTTTTACAACGAAATGAGACACTAATAAGAGAGTAAAAGTAATCTTCGCTAAGCCCTTAAGAACTTGTAGTTCACACATCTACTTGGCGCCATTTGCGCTACGAAAGTGTCCACTTTAATGCTACGCCGAGGTCATGCTACGAGCTACGCGCTACGAGTTAGTACATTTTNTGGAAGGAACATTTGAAATTACAACAGCACAGCTAAAAATTCTTTTACTTCATTATCTTAAAGTTGTCAAGATCGTATCTCACATTGTTCTTGCCCCCACCAAGAAAGATTAACAAAAGGTTTCGAAAGAGATTTTAATATAATCATTCATTTCAATCTACGTAGNCTGCGTAATAACATTTGAAATTACAACAGCACAGCTAAAAATTCTTTTACTTCATTATCTTAAAGTTGTCAAGATCGTATCTCACATTGTTCTTGCCCCTACAAAGAAAGATTAACAAAAGGTTTCGAAAGAGATTTTAATATAATCATTCATTTCAATCTACGTAGATAGATGGATGTCCACGAAAGCCCTTTGCTAAGTTAATTGAAAAGTTTTACAACGAAATGAGACACTAATAAGAGAGTAAAAGTAATCTTCGCTAAGCCCTTAAGAACTTGTAGTTCACACATCTACTTGGCGCCATTTGCGCTACGAAAGTGTCCACTTTAATGCTACGCCNGATAGATGGATGTCCACGAAAGCCCTTTGCTAAGTTAATTGAAAAGTTTTACAACGAAATGAGACACTAATAAGAGAGTAAAAGTAATCTTCGCTAAGCCCTTAAGAACTTGTAGTTCACACATCTACTTGGCGCCATTTGCGCTACGAAAGTGTCCACTTTAATGCTACGCCGAGGTCATGCTACGAGCTACGCGCTACGAGTTAGTACATTTTTTACGCTCACATTACAATATTATTTTCAAATAATCTGAAGTCTCTACGAGCTTAATTATTGTTTCGGTACTGTGCACATTTATACACGCAGATTTAGAATTAATTAATTCTATTATGACATTAATTAATTGCTCGAAAATGGAACACAAATCCGACTATCTCGCTCACGCGTTCAATCACAAACTTACGTAACGCCTGTCAATTAGTCACCAGTAGTTATTGTTAGTTGCCTACCAAGTTATTTGTCATATCCTTGTAAAATAAAGGTGAGAGAGATGCACAAAATGAGGTTTTCGTGTATCTATTTTGCATGAAGCACACACGAGCAGAGCGCGAACCATTTGCTGATCCAATATGTGAACTGAGCTCTTTTTCAGCTCTCGTAGAAATATTTTATCCTAGGTTTTTTGCATATGCTTA
>NWSH02000006.1:5336606-5349597 GCA_002382865.2 Heliothis virescens | reverse complement strand
ATAAAAAACCAAAAACTTAGTTTTTTGAATTTTCTACAAAAATTATGAGGTATGTGAAAAAAGTTGAAATACAAAAGTTGTAGATCTTTTTATTACCTACAACTTCGTCATTCAACTTTTTTCTATAGGACTTGTAGTTTCGCCGAAAATCGCGATAAACCGATTTTTACCCTTAAAAGCTCCCCCCCTCCCACTTCCCGACCACGAATGGAGTGGAATTTATTTTTTCTTCCATTTTTATCATATTCTCTTCCTTTTGGAATAGGTTTCATTCTACTATAATTTTATTTGACTTTTTGCCTTGTTGAAAGGGATTGGCACTAGTCTAGTAGGTTGATATGTGTTTTCGCGGCGGAACCCCATATTTCAACTAGGTAGTCAATATGTGGCTTAACGAGCGAGTTATAGATTAAGTATTTAATTTGGCGCGGTAAACAACGAGTGATGCCTCGTAGGGTACCCGTAAGTGATTGCAGTTTTAACTTAATTTTTTGAATATGCGGTAACCATGTTAATTTGCTATCTAAGATTAATCCTAAATATTTTTCTTGAGCTACTTTACTTATATTTTGATTGTTTATTTTTAATGGGGTGTAACTGCCAACTTTTTTATTTTTAGCTGCGAATATTATGTAGTTGGTTTTTGTTGTATTTATGGTAAGAAGATTTTGCTGAAACCATAGGTTAAGTTGATTCAGATCACTTTGTGCTTCATTTATGATTTTGTCAATGGAGTGACCGAAGTAAAATAGACAAGTGTCATCAGCATAGAGGGTTAGATTTCCTTTTAGATTAATTTGGTGAACACTGTTTATGTAAAGGAGGAATAAAAGAGGAGCTAAAATTGAGCCTTGAGGCACACCGTATGTTATGATTTTGGGATTACTCTGAGTGTCTCCTATCTTTACTACTTGGTAACGGTTTGATAGGTAGGATCTGAAGATTTCAAGGGCAGCGCCTTTTATTCCAATTGGGTAATGTATCTCAAAAAGGATAAAACGGAACCCTTACTGATGGGTTCACTTCGATGTTTGTTCATCTGTAGGTTCCCTTTATTCAAGGACGCGTTTCAAAGGTAAATAATAATCGACATAGATCAAATTGTATTTTGAATTGCTACACGCTAAATACTTCAAAAACGTTTTCGAAATTTAATTAAGGATTCTGTTTCGAGTTATGAACAGTCTCGATACGACGATGCTTATCTTGCAGACGCATTCGCAATTAAAACATTCCTGTAACATTCAACAAGAAGCAAACTAAATAACCCGTCAGAGATATAACTCTGTTACCCGTAACGCGCTCCTACAGATACAAACGTAACAAGATAACATCACTTGTTGCTGTGACCTGTATTAATCACAGCCTATCGCATCTACAAAAAAAAACACGAAACGCTGACCCATATAAGTAGTGACCGAGCAATTTTGTGTTCACCTACTAATTAATAAAGTTGCATTTGGAACGGCAGTGCTGTATAAAATGATGTATGAGTAGACGAAATTGATAGCTGGGAGGCTGTGTATGACAATGCACGCGGAATCCCCGGAGATCTGTTCCGCTCGAAACTCGGCCACGCTCGCCGGATACACGGCCGGCCGAACACTGCTCTTGATATACGCCGTGAAGCTGAGCAATAAATATTGCCAACACTTTCTGCAACGTGCATACACCTCTCGTAATATAAGTTCACATTGTTACGGAAAAATGCGAACAAACTCGTACGTGGCAGAACAGCAGTTTTTTAGTTTAGCAACACAATAATGCCTAGAAGTAGAAATATGAATCACACAAACATGCCATAACGTGACACCTTAGCTTGAAAAAAGATAAATAAATCACCCACTTGTTTCAATTAATTAGTTCTAAAAGTCACTATTAGGCATTAACAAACTATCAACAGTCGGGATCCAACTTGGTCTATAAGCTATGTACTTCATGGAATTATATAATACGAATTCATGGATCGTCACTGACACCTAACAAGATCTGATAAATATAATTACTTTATGTTTAGTGTATAATTTAAAAAGCAGTTGTTACAAAATACTTCTATGCAGCTTAACAGTATGCCTCATCGATTTCAGGCAGCGCTTCGGGTCAAATGTCACAACGCCTATCCATTATATATCGAAGTCGTATCTTTGATACACTCTACGATGTTTACTTTAAGACTTTATGCTTTAGTAAAAAGATATTTCTTTAAATTAATTTATTATAAGATTTTACGCAGCTATCAATAATTCCAGGTAAAGCGATTTCTATATATAAAAAGTCTAAAGTTTCTTTGCTTATCACTTCATCATAAATTAATCCATTGTTAGGTACCAAAATTTCAGTAATATTAATTTTCACGTCATTTTTCGAAAGTCCTTTTGTTTACTTCTAAAAGAAAACTAACACTGATGAAGGACAAAGAGGCATCTTTTCATACTCGTGTGGCATGCAAAAGAGACTAGCACATAATACTGAGCTCGAGAGTGTATTACGAAGGAAACTGTCTCTTAACTGCCACAGGCAAGCCATGACTAGCTATTGTTTCAAAGTACATTACGTTTTTATCATCTTGCGTATATTATGAGACTGTATAGAATATTCAGTGTAAGCCAAGTACCCATTACATGAAAGCTTTTTATATCTTTTGCACAGAATTTTGCTTTTTTCTGAATGAATTTTTACCTCTAATAAACATTGGTCGTAGTATAGTTTTGCCTGTTTATATTGCTTGTTTCACCTCTGAATGCATGCTCTCAGACAATCCTGGCAAAATAAACCTGATTTCTATAGACAATCATATTGCATATAAATCACTGTACCTATACAGCGAAAAATAAGAGTAGGTACAATTATTGCGCCTGACAGGTTCCTATAAAACTTTTTGGTGCGAATAAACTTTATAATCGTGTTAAATAAATGTCAAAAGCAACGTGACAAGAGAACTTACTCGACCTAGATAGGGATTTATCGTGGGATTTATACATTAATTCATTAGCGGAAAGCCTCCGAGGAGTCGCAAACAATAGAAATGTTATTGCCTGACTTTACCTGGTTGTGAAAGGTTAAACTTATACTGGGTAAACACACTATATTTCCACATGCTATTTAGAAAAATAACTCGATCACACAGAAACTCAGTCACTATTAGATTAGAAGCGTCTTTTCTATTAGACGCTGATGACTAAGACACGATATCATCCTTACTAAATATGATTAAATTAGTGAGCATCTTTTTAGTAGAATGGATGTAAATGAGAGTTTCATACATAACCTCAACAAAAACTATTTTTTGTGTTATAGGTACCCCAGTATTTTAACAAATTTCGTGGGCAAGGTTAGATTTAATGTGAGTAACGCGCCGAACCAGCACGTTTATAAAGCTAAGAGTATAAAAAAGACATTCAAAGTTTTATGTAACGTAAAAAGATATATGAAAATTATGTACATAGTTGTTTGTAACAAACTTAAAACTCCGAGCTTTTATGCAACCATTACTTTTACGACCTTTTCGATTCACTTGTACTTCGCGATGGAAACAGGCAAACTAACTTTTTAATGGACGTCAATATCAATGATGCACAGTATGTATGATTGCAAATCGATAGTTCGAGTCACATCATTACAGATTGCTAGAACACCGATTGACTGCAAATTGCGAGCAGATTTACACCTGACCTATTTGATTACTTTGAGGTGGACCAAAAAACCTATTTGAAGGGAAACCGGACTCTTTTCCGCATCCGTTGCTAAAACATTATTTTCACCTTACGTGAAATCCGATAGGTTTGATAAAAAGGATTTGTAAACGAAAAGCTAACTAAAAAAGATATTATTTCAAACGAAAATGCATTAGTGTTTTCTTTCGTAACTTTGTTTTCTCACCAAAGTTCAACGTACGAGGAGTAACAGAAAAATTAAAGAAACAAATAGAAGTGACACCGCAAAAATGTTAATCTTAAACTCAGTACAAATTCATGTTCATACGTCAGTTGTAAAAAATCACATGCAAAGATAAAACAGTAAATCATTTTGAATAGAAAATTAGGCAAGGAAGGTTCGCTCCTGGGACGTCCGCTACTCCGGAATTTATACAAAAATATGTGACGTGAGATGTTTCAAATAATTTATTTCGCACTAAGAATACTAAAGTAACGGAGTGCTTTATTTATATTGCATTGCTTTACACTGAAAGTCGAGTACTGATTAAAAATTATTAATCAGTTTCAGGCTTCAATAATGCAAGCTTTCATAAACATTGAATATAAAACAAAGGAAACTCCTACTTTATATCGTAAAACTGAACAAATAGGTACATTTACATATTATCTACATTTCACTACTGTGAACTATGTAGTGATGAACATAAATAAGTGAACACAAAGTGCCACAGATGATATGCATATTACAACCCAGTGTTTATTAACACCTGTTAATAGCATTCCGGATATCTCTTTAATTAATCTGTTAATTTTCGATTAT
The DNA here is from genome assembly GCA_002382865.2 of Heliothis virescens. NCBI lineage: Eukaryota > Metazoa > Arthropoda > Insecta > Lepidoptera > Noctuidae > Heliothis > Heliothis virescens. Next base: position 5,345,121 of record NWSH02000006.1, on the reverse strand, counting down.
AATTATTAGCGGTCTAACTATAAAAATATCGAGCATTAAAATAACGAAATTGGAAAGTGGTTTATCTTAAGTAGGTATTGTAGATTCATAAAGTTTTATAATAATAGAGGGGAAAATTAATTAATTTTTTATATTATTGGTATCATTAAAAATTATAGACAATTTGTGAATTATGTACTCACCTAGCTATAATTTTATTTTTTCAGTTTTAAAATCTAATATACAAAATAAAACAATAAAAAACTAAATCATCTTTCCATAAAAGTAGTCATCTTTCTAGTAAAAAAAGTAATAATCCATTTTTAAAACATATTGAAACAGGCGTTATAAAAAAAAATATGTCTCATTTTATGAACACGAAAACAACAACATAAATACATTCATTTGATCCCACAATGCGAATGAATATTGCGAGTGAATGATCCATCGGCACAAATCTACATACATTAACCTGGTATTTCCGAGGTATTGAACTTGCTATCAACCTTATTATGCAATGAACTTTGACACCGGAATTCGTTCAATGATTTTCCCACGTTTTTAGTTTACAAATAATTAGGTAGTTTTGTGATCACTGAATTAAATGTAACCAGTATGTAGCTAAAATTCTTTGCAACAGCGTTTTGATTATACATATATTGAAACGAATTATCTAATGTTATGTAGCTTCACGTTTTCATAAGTAATATAACAACTCAAATCAAATCAAAATCAAATCAATTTTTTTTATTTCAAATAGGCATATAAAAGCTCTTATGAAATGTCAAGCTAGTTGCACGCAACTGAAATCGAAATCCCATTTAAAAATTATTTAAAAGATTATTTCCAATTTTTTCACAAAATAAATGTTCCGGCCTCTTCATTGGTTCCACTCAGACGTCAAATAGCCACTTAATCTTTCCAGAGTCAACAAAACACTCCATCCATCGAAACAATATTGGAGTGAAAATGTAATCCATAAACGATCCATCACAGCCAAAAAATCAGACGTTTGCCATCAACATCGAACGGTGAAAGTTTCATACAATCTTTTTATTATATTCTATTTTAGCGTGAAATTGGAACAAAAGATCTCTGTTTCTTTTTGTTTTAATACTTACCGTTCCTTTAGGGGAAGGTATTGTATCGGACCCTTATTGTGTTTGAGCATTTTAAAAACAAATAAAGTAGCGGCGCTAGTGTGTTCGTGTAATTGTAACAGTTCTATGTAATTATTTTTGTACGTTTCTGATGTTAAGTTAGATTACATCTTCAATGTCTCAATTAATTTTGAACGCAAGGGTTGAATGTGGTAAAAATGTTAAAAGACTTTTAATCTATATACGTGACAACGATGGGAGATAACGCAGGCTCAATTCCAGCGTTGATGCACGCTTTATCGTAAACATAATGAAGTAAGTATAATTTACCTTTATTAAATGGTATACTATCGCAATATTATGATGAAACGCTGTATTTTTCATGTGAGTGAGTTTTTTGCTCCTTCATTTGAATACAGCATTAATGACAAAATCAAATAGATAATAATATGTATGTCATATGCAACCGACCTACACGAAACTACAAACTAGTGGGGCTTATAACATCGTTGATTGATCGTCGAAGTTACTCCATAGCTGCAATTGCTATACTTGACATCTCAAGACTCCTTGCATTCGAGAGCAAGTTAAACAGAGGGATTCAATCTTTATACCTATAGGTAGGTATGTACGTCGTCTTTGAGTATTGTTACTCGTAGTTAGAAATTCGAAAGTGATATGTGAAATGTAAGATTATGCAAACATTTTTAATATGAGGCAGATAAGAAATAAAAGATACGAACTAACTTTATCTTTGTCATTTCGAATGTTCCAATTCCAAATCATTAAGTTAATTTGAATTCAATGAAACAGAAATCAGATAAACAGAAGATTAGGTAAAAGTAACTTAGGTTTAACGGTTCATGAAGAATGATGAAGCAAATATTTTATAGAGAGAGTGTTCTGTCAGACGGCGCGACAGCTGTCCAAGTTACTTATTCAATGACGAGAAGATAAATTCAGTGCGGATTTATGAACCGTTTACGTTTTAATAGGCAATAATCTTACATTATTTCGCTCACCGTGACTCATCATAAAAACATGTTCATCAGAATAAAAGATCTTTTATGGTATAAATAATTTTCAAACAAACCGCATGAAATAAAAGTAAATTCTAGTATGTGCACTTCAGTCCCCAGTGCGGGATTGGTCAGGTGAATTCAAAAGGATTCTGCTCGAGAGCTTTGCCTCAAGCGGGGCTTAAAGAAAAACAAAAGAATACCGCCACTCGATATCGTCCACTACAATCTTCATCGTATCGAATTTTTAACTGGACTACTAGTTGTTTTTATCGCGAGAGCAGTTAGTATGTAATTTGAATGGTTATAAAAATATGTATGGTATAATATTAAAAGTAGGAAGCATAAACTATAATTTTTAATAATAACCAAATAAAAAAATGAGATTCACTTTGAACCAAAAAAAAATTTTTTTGATGGCTTACAAAAGTAATGTAGGACATGAAAAGACACGATTCTAATATAAAATGTTTTATAAATATATCAGTTCAACAAAAATAGTTCAGAATCCCATCCAAATGTCACATTCACTCGAATCCTGCGTGCCAAAAACCAGTTTTATTGAGATTTAGATAAATAAAACAAACAAACCATTGTTACATTTGTTACCTAACGCAGAGATCAAGTGAAGAGCAAGCGAATTGGAACGACGCGGTCACATCTCTCTAGACACTTAAAAGGATTGCTTTCACTTTCAAACCTCGTTAAATAATCTAAAAAAATAATAAATGACAGCAGTAGTATTTTCAAAAATGGTAAGTAGTTAATTCTCATCGCTGCAGTAAAATATTTATGACATTGCTTTCCAAGCTTTATATGTTTTTATTGACACCCCCACGAAACGAAATGTTGTTATGGTGTATGAAACACCCAAATGGACTTTACTACAGACCTTGTTTAGTGTAAATGTGTTGACCATGCAAGTTTTAAAATATAGTAATGTCGAAGCACATTCATTTAACCCAACGCATTATATATATACTCTATATATATTATATATAGGTACTCTGTAAAATATTCACCGAGAAGTCTTTCTTGTAAATTTTAGAGTTATCCTCGAATTTCTATTCCAAAATCTCGCTTTGAAAACCAAGATGTTTACAGAGTTTAGTTTGTAAGTAAAAAGGTTTCCTGAATACGGTTGTTTTACTGCAGTGCGAATTTTATTCACCTGTGGACGAAACAACTTACAATTCGCTTGGGACGCTACAATCGCGATACTTGGCTACAAGATACGAGTGTTCTTCGTAGAAAGTATTTTATTTTCTTTCACGAAATCTAGTCCAAGATAGATAGTGAATGCAGCAAAACAGTCTAAGTTATTGCTAAAATATGAATTTCGATTTTATTGAATCGTAAGAAACAAGATAGACAATGCAAAACTAAGAGTTGATAACTGCAACAATTGAACAATATCTTTCATTATAAATATCAAGAACACTTTTCAGATAATTTTAACTCCGAAGTTTATTTTTAAAAAAACTTTGCTAACAATTTCAAAATTGAAATATTAGCTTTTAATAACCGATTAAAATATATTACTACATACTAGATGTATCAGGCAATATAAAATTTAAAACTTTGTACCCTTAATTCGTGAAAGTTTTTAATTATTTTACGAAAAACCCAAATTGTTTCTATTTAATTTTCACCCAACTTCAACCAAAAGTAAAAGTTCTTTGTAATCCTTTCAAAAGTTAAACAAACTAAGCACGTTTATAATCAAGTTTCATCACTGAAGTACGCAAGTAAATGAATCTGTCTTAATTATAAGCCCAAGGTTTCTGTTGTGGGACGTTTGGACTAATTAGCGCTTTTAGCAGCAATTTGCCTGTTGATAATAGGCTTATAAATAACCCTTGTAAGTCGTTTAATTTGGACAGTAAGCCATGTGCTCGTTGCTTTGTATGAGGGCGATAATGGGAATGCATATCTGTTTAATGATATAAAGGAATTTGTACGCCAAATTCTTACTAAGATATTAGGTAATAAAATGTCCATTTTGACCACGTTATTGGCAAATATTCGCCTATAATATAACCTCTTATACACGCTTTGTAAAAACACACTTTACTAAGAGATTATTTTAAATGTAACTTTATGGCTCTTTTGTAAGAAATTAATCAAACGTCTTGTTTTAGAAACGGAATCCGAATTTCCTAAGTAAAGGTATTCATAATTTTATACAGTAGCAGTTTACTATTCACAATTGAATGTTTAATCAATGGCACTGTGTACGAGAGAGTAATGCGAGCACAAAGCTCGTCATATATCGGTAATGAGGGTATAAGCCGGCACTGACTGCCATGAAATAGCCAATAAATACACGGCTATAGCGCTCGACAAGGATTGCTAATTAGAATTTACATAATGTATTGTGATTATGCTGGCCGGGATCCAAACGTGCTGCAGCAGTAGTGGTTCGGTAGTTAGACTAATCATTTTCGCCAGGACACGTGATGAATGCTATTCTATGAACACTTATCCTGATGAAACAATGAAACTACCATACATTTAGTCAATATTGTGTGACTTCACTAAAAGAAGAATCTATGTACAGACGACAGCACATCAAGTTACCACAATCTGTCAAATTTCTGCAATAGATTTTCAACCGTATCACAATAGTGAAAGGTTAATGTTCGATTGGTAAAAATTTACAAATTCGGCTAGGAAGACATGCTGTCGTCTGTGCCTATATTTAATTATAGAAGGTGGCGAAAACACACTTTTTGTAATTATTATTGCTATCCTTATCAATTCAGTACCTCACTTCTTTTCTATAAAAATACTTCTTACACTGAACTGGGATGTATCTCTACACTCCATAAGTTTCATTCCTACGTCAGTTTTATACGACGTCGAGGTAAGACCGAGTCTCAGATAAAGCGTAACAACGTCATTCACAGCAATCCCTCGTGAATACCTAGGAAGCCGATACCTAGGCTTATCCCCCCTCTTTTGTGACACCCTACAGGCCCCCTGCAATCGGCCAATCACCTTTACGAACCTATGGAAATGTACACAGAACGCCCACGACGTCATCACATCTAAAAGTTTAATTGGAGATTCTTAACAGTATAAATTCAGAGAGCGAAATTGCTCCCGAAAGATTTTTCCTTATGCGTATTACCTTGGCGACGGATAAAGGTATCTTGTCGAAATTCGTTCTTGAAAATTGTCTGAAGATGACAATTGACAGCTGCCACTTAAATAGAAATGAATATCTTATTGTTGCTTTGTTATTTTTAGCTGTGAGTCCTTTTTTATTGGTTCTCAGTTTTATTCAGGTTTTCTTATAAATAACTACAACACGATCATCAGTAATATCTTTCATCGATATAAAAAATCTTAAGGTTCAGTTTTGATTTTTCATTCCATTTTTATAACCATAAGAATTCACCTTTTTTAATTAACCCTTTCGGCATTTGTTAGATCTGGCAGATGAAACTCGTTTTATTAATTAACATTTCAGCCAAGTTATAACATTTTTTATGTCTGGCCTCCGACAAATTAGTTTTAATAATGGCTTAAAACGTCTTCNTCTGGCAGATGAAACTCGTTTTATTAATTAACATTTCAGCCAAGTTATAACATTTTTTATGTCTGGCCTCCGACAAATTAATTTTAATAATGGCTTAAAACGTCTTCAAATGTTATATTATTATTATTGAAATATATTTGAAGTAGCATTGTAATGAAAATGGTCACTTTATGGTGCTACGCCGTAGCGTCTCGTAGCCTTAGCTACGGCGTAGCTTAGACTACGATTGGTAGTTATGAATTATTTTATTTGAATTCTAAAGATGGAACAGAAAGCTGTTTCTGATTAAGATACAAGGTAAATATGCGCGACAAACTGAGCTGAGACACTCGTTCAGTGAACTCCGGAGGAAGCGCAGAAAAGACATTGCAATCTGTGTACTAACGTAAGCAAAACTATTCAGCAATGTGTTGAAGCGTTTATAAATATTATGTGAACAGGTAATTAAAATATTTTAGCACTTATTGTGATACCTAACCACAAATCGGACATACGCTTCGTTACTAAAACTAAATTAATCTACTTATGTTTTTGGGTGCTGAACTAAATAAAACGCTATATTCACATGGAACCGATATCGCAATTTACTGATTTTATTAATCTACTGATGAAATACAATAAACATGGACACAGTTCAGTAACCACAAAAAAAACTTACAAGTAAGTCACTAGTGGATGATTAAATCATAAATTGCATATCTATCATTGAATTAGAGACGATACGAGAAAGGTTGCAATTAGTCTCAAGTTGAAATCTTCGCGATTTCAGTTGAGGACTACTAAAGAGTTCATAATCTTGTAAAGGCAACAACTTCTCATTTAAATCGATACCTGTTGCGATATCTCACAATTTGTTAGGGGTCTCTTACTATACTATATTTGAGTAAGCACTTAACTAAAAGGAAATAATCTTGATAGGACTTTTCAAATCTAAACAAATAGACAACTGGTGAAAATATTGTTGCAATTGATCAACTAATAGTTATTCATTGTATTTACAACAATTTAAATCTAGACTTTCATACTATTAATATAAAGAAAAGTTTGTTTGTTTGATCGCGCTAATCTAAGGAATTACTGGTCAGATTTGAGAAATTCTTTCAGTGCTAGATTGTCCATTTATCCGGGCATGTAGAGTAGTTCCCACTGGACGCAGGTAAAACCGCTGGCGGAAACTAGTTTTAAATAAAAAGTTATGCGAAGATTGTTTATGATTGATTGTTTTTGCTTACTCAAATGGAGTATAGGCAGGGAATGGATCTGAAAGGCGAAGGACCAACTGCCGTGATTGAGATGCGCTAAGCTGATTGGATATATAATAAAATCAAATCGTTTATTTAATAACATTTCAGCCATTTCATAATTACGAGAGGATATAGAGTGACTTAGCCAAACTTAGAGACAGTGACTTAGCTGACAGCTGAGCCTCCCCTGGGCTGCTGCAGCTGAGCTCTGGGTTCTAATCCCAAGCCACAGCGCGTCAAATGTTGACACTTTATACTCCAAAAAGGTCTATAAAATCTTTAGCCGATTATTCATGGTAGTAAAACAAACTGATACTTATGTTTTATCATATATCAAATATCTATGTAATCAACATGAATATATTAAAATATACAGATACACAAATATATATATTGTGGTGTCTCTGTATGCGGGCAGCATTACCAGTCATTGTTACATTATCTTTTGCGTTTTGATTGGTTCCGTATATACGATTAGAGCCCGAGTTCACTGATAACACGATCATACGTTTTCTTAAAACAACTGTTCACTTCAAAAATAGAATGTGAAAATTCATCGTAAACACACAGGTTAACAGTCGTTTAAAGTAAACTGTCGTGTATGTTGTAAGTGAACGTCAAAATTGGACGTTTTAGAAATGGTCGATGATTAATAGAAACGAATCTTCGAAGCACGTTCATTAATAAGCGAATTTATCCCGATGCGATATATTTTATAGATGAATCGGTAGCAAATTAACAAAATTAACTGTCTCTGAACTATTTCATTTTAATTCCTATTTGTCATTAGGCTAGGACGAAGGAACTCACCTAGAAACCACATGATACGTCCGTGAGCTCATTTGATAGCGTAATGTAATTTATGGTTATAAAACAATTGTAAACTTTTATACCCACCCCCTCTCCCCCTCTAAACATTGGAGGTGTTTATCTGACACTTTATTTTATTAGGTAATATTTAATGGGGGTATCATTTAGTTATGAGGTATCTTTACTAATATTGTAATGCTAAAGTCACTCTCTCTGTCTGTCTTTCGCGTTGTCGCGATAGATAGACGGGGAGGACATATATAGTGTAGAGTTTGAGAAAGGACAGGACTTATTTCTTTTATCCTGTGATTCTCTGGAGGTAGTTCCTTCAGGACGCGAGTAGAATCGCGGGGCACAGCTACTTTTGTATAACTTTAATTTCTCATAAAACCTACTGAAGAAGCTGAAACAATTAATAATGAATAACAGATGCACAGCACATTGATACTTATGGACCTACCAATTTTTATCGAATTCTCTCCGAAAATATATCGATTGTAAATGATTGTTATTGGGCCGTCAAATTTCCCGAACCTGTTCAATTTGCAGGACTTCACTGCCACTTACTGCTAACAAAAGTTTTGAGCGTGCAACAAATATCACAACGAAAACTTGCAACAATTTACTATTTCTTATTTGGAGAATACCTTCAATTAGATAAAATGTTTAATTAGTTTTAAATCTTACAATCTAGATTCTAGATAATCAGTTACATTTAAATGAATTGCTACTAGCCTGAGATACAACCCTCAACACACCTGGGTATGAGACAATAGACTAACTTATACGATATTTACAATAATTTTGATAATTCAATCA
>NWSH02000006.1:5326210-5336506 GCA_002382865.2 Heliothis virescens | reverse complement strand
CCCGCATTCTACAAAACGGAGGATGGCATCGAAGTTAAGAAGGTACTGAGTTTTTACTTTAAAACCACGAATGAGTATTAAAGTATTGTCAACGTGACATTTGATAAGATAGTTTAGAAAGAGGAGGATAGGCAAGTGGGCAAGTTTGATTACTAATAATAAACTAACCAAGAGATTATTTAAAAAAATAACTAAGTACGTTAAAAAAACGCACTTCAAAACTAAAAAGTAAAAATTAATAAAGATTAATAAAATAATAGTTTTGATGTCGGTGCCTAGTAATGTAATGTAATGTAGTACATTAGTATTATATTGGCTTGGCACCGACATCAAACGTGTTATTTTATTAATCTTTATTATTTTTTTAGTTTGAAGTCGGTTTTTTTATTTTATACTTTTTAGTTTATTCCTGCATTTTTATCGGGAATGGACAATATGTAAGATTTCAGTCCAATCAAACACTGGGAAGTGGGTTAAATTTAACTTACAAGATATTGATAACAGACAGATGAAACTAGAAAAATGCTCCTAAAATTAAAAAAAACTAACGGGTCTACCTGAATAAAATTTTATGGGACTAATTCGAAGTTATTTTGCATCAAACAAAACTACGTAAATCGGTTCAGAAACCTCGGAGAAATTGGTGTACATACATTAAAAAATATACCTACCGGCCGAATTGAGAACCTCCTCCTTTAAATGTAATTTTGGCATTGCTTTCAAACGACCACAGGTCAGGCAGTCACAAAGCACAATTCCGTATACCCAATTCTAAACAATTAGTTGTATACGATATTTGCCATATATAATGTTTATGTTGTGTTTTAGTTTTTTTAATTCAGATTGGTAAACTAATGAATCATTTCTGTTGTTCTTATTCTACATAATATATAGGGTGACTGGTAATTAGTGACCGATACTTGAACACTTGATTGTACTCATGACTACGAACAACTTTCCCAACGAAACTTTTTTTTTATTCCCAATAGTTTAATTACACTAACATTGCGTATTTGATTAAATTATTGAGAATAAAAAAAAGTTTCTCTGGAAAAGCGGTTTGTAATCATGAGTACAATCATGTGTTCAAGTATCGGTCACTAATTACCAGTCACCCTATATATTATGTAGAATAAGAACAACCGAAATGATTCATTAGTTTACCAATCTGAATTAAAAAACTAAAACAAAACATAAAATTACCAGTAGTCACCCTATATAAATACCCATCTTATGAATGGTACATATCGGAGTCCACACAGCTTGCCCATTCTCCTTTCTCTAAATTATCATATCAAATGTCACGTTGACACTACTTTAGTACTCCTTCGTCGTTTTAAAGTATAAACCTTTGCCTTCTTTATAAAATATCGTCATTCTGTATCCTGATTTTCTATTCCCATTCATTAATACGGTAGGTAAAAAGAAAAACATTTTTATTTATTATCCTATATTAAATAGAACTCCAAAACGTGATATCTCAAAATATCGAATACCTTAAAATCACAAGTACAATTAATCGAATGTTTGAAACATCGAATGGCCAAGTATTTGAATGGCCAGAACATCAAACTGCAATACGTCAAGGGTTGAAAATATCAAATTCCCATTTCTTGCGCATTCGATACTCTTGCTAATGATTGGTGAAAATTGTACCTAATAATAAATATGGTGAATGAAATAATAATAATAATAAGGTGAATGCGTCGCCTGTAAGCAGGGATTTCAAATATAAAATGTTTTTTCATGTTTCACCTAAGTTAACATTCAATATGAGGCGTGATCTTATCTTTTGCGATTATAATATACTACAAAGTAATTTCTGATGTCCTTGTTTAACTCCGAAACTTCTTATAGTTAAAATGTTCCTCGATAAACTTTATTGCGAATATAGTATATCGAGGAACATTTGAATTATAAGAAGTTTTGGAAAGGACATCAGAAATTACTTTGTGGTATATTATAACCCCAAAAGATAAGATCACGCCTCATATTGAATTTTAACTTAGGTAAAACATAAAATGGTCATTCCATATTTTCAACACTCGATGTATTGCAGATCGATGTTTTGGCCGTTTGAATATTGTGCTATTCGATACTCAAACAGTCGAGTATATGTGCTTTTGATTTTAAGGTATTCGGTATTTTGAGATTTGATGTTTAGAATTCTATTCTGTGTAGGATACCTCATACAAAGCGAAGCAGTCTCAGCGCCACGGAATATGGACGAATTTTGTGACTAGTTTTAAGTGTTTTAGTATATAGAGTACCAACTGAACGATCTTCGTTTTTTTTTAGGTTTAGACTTTTTATTCTTAGAGTGGGTATGAACAATTGACTGCTACCACGTTTGATTAATGGTCTTGGAAGATATAAAAAAAACCGGCCAAGTGCGAGTTGGACTCGCGCACGAAGGGTTCCTTACCCAAAGGGTAAAACGGGACCCTATTACTAAGCCCCCGCTGTCTGTCTGTCTCTAGGCTTTATCTCATAAACCGCGAACCGTTGTTTTATTTTTGTATTGTATTTTGGCGAGTTGTAGGTAATAGTTACGTTCATTTTTCATAGATAATGGTACGGAACCCTTCGTCCGTGAGTCCAACTCGCACTTGGCCGGTATTTTTCTAATTTGGAACAGTCCTTGTTACTAATAATTACCTAGGTATATGTAGACCGACCGATCAACGATGTAAGAAAGTATCTTACATCGTTGATCTCGTACCAGAGACAAATGGGCGACCAAACATAAAAAATATCCGAATTGAGAACTTTCTCCTTTTTGGAACGTCGGTTAAAAATATAAAATATAAGCACCTAAAACTTGGCACACATAATTTTATTAAATCTCAATAAATTACACTATAAAATCGATATACTGTGTAAATCCTGAGAATTTAAGTTAATTTATTATTTCCAGATTGTGAAGGATTTGTGTGAAATGATCAGAAACAAAAAGGGATTCAAGAAGGCTGAAGTCAGAAGCCGCTTGGAGAGGTTATTTGAAATTAGACTGTCGAATGGAGATACGTAAGTTTATTTTCCACTTAGTTATAATTTAAAGGTTCAACTAAGTAAATTGAGATTAAAAGTTACATGCACTATGTTAATTTTACATCCAAAAGTTCAAACAATTTCAAATTGCCCTGTATTTTGTTTGAAAGCTGGTTCTGAATAAATTCTAAGACATATCAGTTACCAGCTTCTGCCAGCGGTTTCACCCGCGTCCCGTGGGAACTACTCGGCGCACCCGGATAAAAAGTAGCCTATAGCCTTCCTCGATAAATGGGCTATCTAACACTGAAATAATTTTTCGAATCGGACCAGTAGTTCCTGAGATTAGCGCGTTCAAACAAACAAACTCTTCAGCTTTATAATATTAGTATAGATGTAGTAATTTCTATGAAGTAAACATTTTTAATTACACTTTTTTTTTATTCTAGATTCCTCCACATGGCGTTGTGCAGTAACCAGCCAAGTCTTGAGTACATCGTGAAAATAATACATAGTGTGAAAGCGACGCACCTCCTAGACTGTGCCAATGATAAGCAACAGACGCCACTACACCTCGCCGTCGTCAATGATATGCCGAAATTGGTGTCGTTGTTTGTTGCAAAAGGTATAGTCTACTAAAATCTATATGGACTAGCTTCAGCCAGCGGTTTCACCCGCTTTCCGTCTGAATTACTCCGCGCACCCGGATAAAAGGTAGCATGTAGCCTTCCTCGATAAACGGGTTATCTAACATTGAAAGATTTTTCCGAATCGGACCAGTAGTTCCTGAGATTACCGCGTTCAAACAATCAAAACCTCCAGCTTTATAATTAGACTAGCTTCTGCCAGCTGTTTCATCCGCTTCCCGTGGGAATTACTCCGCGCACCCGATAAAAAGTAGCATATAGCCTTCCTAGATAAATGAGCTATCTAACACTGAAATAATTTTTCAAATCGGACCATTAGTTCCTGAGATTAGCGTGTTCAAGCAAACAAATAAACACTTCAGCTTTACCTATAGATTAATCTTTGTTTTTGTCGTAGGATCGAATCCAATGCTGAAGGATGATGACGATCTAAATGTGATCCACTACGCCGTAAAGTACAAGTCGTGCCTGGAAGTCCTTCTGGACTCCATTAAGAAGAACGATGTGCCCTGTGACTTGAACGACTACAATGGTGGTAAGTGAAGGTTCTATAAACCCCCTCCGCCACGTATGGAACTGAGTTTTGTATCTAATCAGTTATATTAAAATAAAACGTAACTAGTATTAAGCTTAGATCTTTGGCCGCTTTATAACTACAGAAATTAAATAGGGTAGTCCAACAAGTCAAATTCAATACTTTTATTGAACTGTCAAAAACACATCAACCTGTATATTTATTCTGCTTACATTATCATTAAAAGAATACATTCAAAACAAATTTTCTATTAAAACTATAGATAATAGTGGCATTATTTTAAGATTCTTTAAAAAACTAATATGATAAGTAATTATTAATTTTAAACTAGTCAACTACCTAATTCGTTTTTTTTATCAGAACTATAATTATTATCACAGATCATTTATAATGATTCTCATAAGTCGTGTAAAACTTGCATGGACTGTGCCTTTAGAGATTTACGAGGATGTAAAAGCAATATTTCTACTCCCTGTTGTCTCGGGTAAAAGGTAGCAGCAACACGCTTCTAAGTGGGCGGACAGAGAGGACAGCCAAATGCTCTGGCATTGGTCGCTCATACATGTCCAAAATAATGTTTTCGATTTTACCAACATAGTTTTTTTAAGTTTCTCATCTGCTAACATAATATGCATTTGTATTGTTATGTGTGCTGTTCTGAAATTAATATTTTCAATTTCAATATGTGGTGTGGTACAGAGAAGCAGTCGGCGCTGCACATGGCGGTGGTGTCGGGCTGGGCGGGCGGCGCGCGGCTGCTGCTGCAGCACGGCGCCAGCTACAGCGTGCGCGACGCCGCCGGCCGCACGCCGCTGCACCTCGCCGCCTACGACGACCGCCTGCCCGTCCTGAGGACGCTGCTCGACTTCATACCACCGGTTAGTCTTACATTACCTCAAATACCACAGTAATTCTTACAATTTTCTCTCGAGTATGGTCATAACTGCAACTAAACCGGACGCTAAATCTCTCTCCAGCCTCTCCCCTTCTGATCCTACTCCTTCTCTACTGTTAGCATGCCCCTACCATCTGTTCGGTTCAAAATCCCTCCCGGGACGGTAAACAGAATGAAGTTTGAATTCACTTGTGACTCCTTTCATGCAGTTGTCTGCAGGCGGCTATAATTGGTTACTATCAGACAGTTCGATTCCTGTTACAAATTATGTAATAAACGAAAGGCCGAACTCCTTCCCATTCAACTCCTTCCAATTCACCATGCTCATTTGGCGTTTGCCCTTATATTTGCAAAAATATCGTGGTTCTAGAAGGTATGTCAGGAAACTCATTTTTCATTTATAGAGCGAAATTGACGTCATGGATGACGCTGGGAATACGGCACTACAAATCGTCTGTGGCGGCACTACCGTCAGGGAAAATTCTGTTGAAATAGCAAGACTGCTGCTTGAAAAGAAGGTATGTAGAAAAAAATATGAATCTCTAAAAACACAGGCACAATATAAAGTTAATCAATGAACCTTAAAGTGAGGATCAATAATATCTCCTTCTACTTTATTTTAGGCGTACCCTCTAAAACACGAGGATTGCAACGAATCCGCGTGGAGACTCGTCAGGAAGAAGCCGGAACTCAAAGAGTNACCTCGCCGCCTACGACGACCGCCTGCCCGTCCTGAGGACGCTGCTCGACTTCATACCACCGGTCAATCTTACATTACCTCAAATACCACAGTAATTCTTAGACAGGGGTTACACGATCAGTCTGGCATCAGTCTGGTCAGAATGATGGGAGAATTATCGAGTAATCGATTGATTGACAGACTGATGGTCCAGAATAAACCGTGTTTTTCGTTCGTCATTCTGGCATCAGTCTTAGCCGGGCCAGACTGATTGACTGGACTAACGCCAGACTGATCGTGTAACCCTTGTCTTACAATTTTGTCTCTCGTAACGTCACTATTAGCAAAATTCGGATAAGCTTACTAAGCTACACGATAACATAACTGCAACGATACCAGACTCTAAATCTCTTTCCAGCCTCTCCCCTCCTGATTCTTCTTCTTTACTGTTAACACACCCCTATCATGGGTGGCAATGAGAAATCGTCCCAGAAGGGGTCGATTTCTCATTGTTCCCAAAATCCCTCCCGGGACGGTAAACAGAATGAAGTCTGTAACTCACTTGTAACTTCTTTCGTAATGCGGGTCTCTGGGTCTCTATGGGGAGGCTTTAATCGAAAATTTCTATCAGACAGTCCGTATCCTCTTACAAAGTTTTCCAATGGACGGAAGACCGTTCCCCACCTCCTCCCAAATGCACCAAGCTCATTTGGCGTTTATTCTCGAACTTGTAAAAATATTGTGGTTCTAGTGTGTCATAAAACTCATTTTTCTTTTGNGTTCAAAATCCCTCCCGGGACGGTAAACAGAATGAAGTTTGAATTCACTTGTGACTCCTTTCATGCAGTTGTCTGCAGGCGGCTATAATTGGTTACTATCAGACAGTTCGATTCCTGTTACAAATTATGTAATAAACGAAAGGCCGAACTCCTTCCCATTCAACTCCTTCCAATTCACCATGCTCATTTGGCGTTTGCCCTTATATTTGCAAAAATATCGTGGTTCTAGAAGGTATGTCAGGAAACTCATTTTTCATTTATAGAGCGAAATTGACGTCATGGATGACGCTGGGAATACGGCACTACAAATCGTCTGTGGCGGCACTACCGTCAGGGAAAATTCTGTTGAAATAGCAAGACTGCTGCTTGAAAAGAAGGTATGTAGAAAAAAATATGAATCTCTAAATAAACAGCCACAATACAAAGTTAATCAATGAACCTTAATGTGAGGATCAATAATATCTCCTTCTATTTTATTTCAGGCGTACCCTCTAAAACACGAGGATTGCAACGAATCCGCGTGGAGACTCGTCAGGAAGAAGCCGGAACTCAAAGAGTTGATGAAAGCTTACGTCACGTCGCCCGACTGCATAGACGAAGACGACATCAAGTCCGAACCGGAGGACGAGTTCGAGTCGGCTGACGAAGGCGTAAGTACTTTGTGCTCATGGAAATTATTTTATTTCAGTTAAAGCATGGTTGCCATTCATGTATGCGACTAGTAAGAGAGCTAGAATTTGACGATATTTCCAGGACAAACTTACACATAGAACAAAAGGCAGTAGAAAAGCCACTTTAGTGTTGTTTGTCGATTTGCAAAAGAACAATTTGTGTTTATTTACCTTATTTGTGTCAGAGCCCTGAACTGTTGAAGAAGAACCATTCTTAAGGGTTGCTTCTAGCGGATTCCTTTGTAAACTTTCGCCAGAAATAATCTAATAAAAATGGTATAGTTCTCCCTAAACTTTTCATCATCACGGGAAGATTGCGCGAATCCGTGGGCAGAAACCAATTCTAGGTATTAGCTGGCGGCAATGGTGCGTTTTTATTCTCGGAAGAAGTTCTTGGCTTCGGACTGCCATCGTGTATTAGACAGGGGTTACACGATCAGTCTGGCGTCATTATGGCATCAGTCTCAGACTGACGGACAAAAACACGGTACATTTTGAACCATCAGTCCGTCAATCAACCGGTTACACGATCATTCTCCCATCATTCATGGCCAGACTGATCGTGTAACCCCTGTTTTACGAGAGGTGTACCTGTTGTCGCAGGAGTACATGGAGGCGGGGCTGCAGGAGCTGGGGTCGTACGCGCGCGAGGTGTCGGCGCTGGTGGACGGCGCGGCGGCGTGGCGCGCGCTGGCGCAGCGCCTGCGCCTGGACGCGCTGCTGGACTGGTACGCCGCGCAGCCCAGCCCCACGCTCACGCTGCTCAAACATCTCAAGGTACACATTATATTTAAATACATTGCTCTACACTTTAGGTTACACGATCAGTCCAGTCAGTCTGGCGTCAGTCCAGTCCATCAATCTGGTCCAGAATGTACCGTGTTTTTCGTCCGTCAGTCTGGCATCTGTCAAAACACGGTACATTTTGGACCAGACTGATGGTATGGACTGACGCCAGACTGATCGCGTAACCCCTGTCTTACATCCTCTATGCCTGGGAGAGCACGTAAAGCCGGCGCTCTCGAATGCTACTCCGTAGCAGTCATCAGAGCAGAGCACTACCCGAAAGATATTGACCACTCTAGTCTAGAAGGAAGTGATTGGATAATGTTTGTGAATGTATTGTATTGTATATGTAATCAAGAAATCAACTAATGGCCTCATGACCGTGTCCTCGGTGATTAATATTGTCACGTGTTTGGCCCGTAGGGATTGTATCGTATTTGGTGATATGACAGGGCTGATTACATGGTCTACATCCTGGCATGGTTTACTCACAAGGGTTCAATCCCAATTCAAAATAATAAAAATAGACATTTATACAATTAGTTCGATATCGGTATATTAATTTACCAGCTCTTATAGGTACTACGTTATGTATGAGTAGTGTAAATCCTAAAACCATTAACTCCACCCAAAATAAAAATAGAGTTTCACTCAAAAAAGGTATATTTATCAAGAACTTACCAAACCTTCTTTTCAGGATTCTCGAGACGACATATCTTCGAAGTCGTTGGCCTTGATTTTGGAAGACATGGGTCAAATTGAGGCTGCACGAGTCATAAGGAGGTATATCGACTGACAGCATACCGCATTTGAGCGTAGTTGTACATTAAGTTAGTATATTGCATTAAGTATGTTGAAGGAATCAAATTGGTTTATGTGATAATTTGGATTAAAAAAATATATTTTTATTTATACTTTTTATTGGATTCAATTAAAAATAATATATATGAAAACATTGTGTAAATGATAAAATGTTGTGATGCAAGTTCAATGCTTATTTATCTATGAAACCAAAAGACAATCTTGTTTTATCTCTTTGTACGATTTTCGTACTTGACACACAAATATGGTCTGTTACAGAATTCCATTTATAACAAAGAATGACTTTGTAAAATTCTATTTTAACCGACATTTTTATTAATGTCTGGGAATAAAAGAAAAACAGTTTAGTAGCTTGTATGGGAAATCTTGCAGCTAATTGCAAGTTCCTGGCAGGTATGTGTACAGTCATGAGACATATTTGCTTTTTCAACTGTACAATTTCAGTTAGTATAGTTCAGATAGCGCCAAAGTGTCTTACTTGTTATAGAAATAAGTCATACAATAAGAAAAAAAGTACAGTAATTTTGCTTTAGTACGACGAAGGATTAGGTTATAATATTTTGTTAAGTGTTATTGTAGATTTTTTTTATTAATGATCGTTGGATACGTATTTTCTATGTTTTCTTTCAATAATATGTTACAGTCGTCTCATTTTAAATTAAATGATGGCCTTGTATTGTTTTATGAGTATCGATCTCCAAAATGTAGAAATCCAATGATCATTTATTTTTAAGGAAAATCAATTGTGTAATTTTTATTTCTATTCTATATTTTACATTACATTTTATTTCTTAAAGTTTTATTTCATTATTTTTTTGTTTCAATTCTCGTGTGTCATTATATTATTTTTTATTTTGTCGTAATCTGACTGATTCTTATTTCGTCATGACGTCAGTAGCTTTTAGGTAAATACGCTATTAGTTTTAGAGAATTTTCGTTTCCTCAAGAATTTGACCTGTGCAATAAATTGTTGCACAGTTGAAATGAATGAATTAAAATAATTATATTAGCGATAATGTTGTCCTGTCAGTTTATATGTATTGTTGAAGTCTATGATTGTTAATTAAAATCATAACATGTATTGATTGATATATTAGCTCTCATTATTATTTTTGTACCTTGTTATAGTTTTGGACATAATCTGTCGGTCTCAATCCTCTGATCTAAAGCCATTATACGAGTTTTCTTATAAAACTCAATAAAACCCGGCTTTGCGGCTATGTACGAACATTACGGTCTACGTTAATTGTACAGAATCCGGACATTTAATCTCCTTCGCGTCAAATCAAGCATTTTATTGTGAATGTGTAAACGTATTTTTAATTAAAACAAAATTGTTAACGAATTTCTTTTATTAAAATATTTTAGTAAAATGTGATTTTTTTTATTGGCTGCACTTGTCTGAATAGAACAAATTCCTTGTGGGATTTCTTCATTCGTTTGAAGTCTAACTTGAGGATTTTGTATGTATTAAATACAATGTCTGGGGGT
>NWSH02000006.1:5271783-5296470 GCA_002382865.2 Heliothis virescens | reverse complement strand
TTCTATAATTTGTATTAAAATACAAATTCATTGACAAGGTTGTGTAGTCGTATCGTCTTAAATCTTGGTTTGTATTTAAAATTGTGGTCATTTCGTAAGTATGTCGCAGTGGTTCATATCCGTGATAAAGGTGTGAGTGACCACGTTCATGTTCATAATGGTATTCTTTGTTATTTTCTGAAACATTAACAAAGCTATGCGCATTGAGCTGTTTGCGTAGTTGTGGGATTTGTTTAACAGCACCTGAAATAGTAAGTATAGGTATGTACATAACAAAATTGTCAACATATTGAAGTGTATAAGATTAGAATGGAAATTAATGTACCGTATGTTTTGTTTAAGTAAATATGCCTGGTTTTCTGGTTTCTTTTTTGGTTGCTCGAATGATTATTTAAGTTGTGTTTGACATTATTGCGGATGGGATCTATGTCTTGTTTCACAGAATCGTTTGATAAATTCAGGATCTTGAGTAAACTATTCACTGGACGTCGTTGAGTAGTTAATTTTGTAACTGTAATCAAGCAATGCCATTAATCATTTTGATGTCGAAATTTCGGTGATTAATGTATGTACCTATATGACAGATAAGTGCTTTTTGTATAGTCGTCACATCCAGACGAATAGTAGATAATTATAATATATACTGTGTATTAGTTAAAAATAAAATACTTGACTCAAAAATTATTACTAGCCTAAGCAAATCTAGTCGTCTCTTGATTATGACCGGGCATTAGCCAATCTTTACCACCAATGTTGCGGCGCCAAAATTCGTGCATACAATTATTTTCTTGGAAGTTAGTTTAAACTCATGATATAGTTACCTATGCACATGTATAGAACAACAAAAAAAGTTATGTTGGTCTTGATGAGGGTTTAGGAATAAAATAATATACATTACTTGGAGCATCGTCTTCGTAACTACATAGTCCTTTATATTTGTTATCAGGTACCATTTTATCTTCACACTGCGTTCCAGGAAATCCTATGGAATACACTGGTTTCCCGTGTAAATTGCCCCGAGGTGCAAAATTACAGACAAGCCTTTCTAACATTGTATCTCTTTCATCTACCTAAAAAAAGTAAGATTAGATATCAGAAGGGAATCTTACTTATAACTAAGTAAGATTCCCTTCTGATATCTAATTTTATTATACTATTAGCTTCCGCCAGCGGTTTCACCGGCTTCCCGTGGGAACTACTCCACGCACCCGGATAATAAATAAAATAAAATAAATAAATGGGCTATCTAACACTGAAAGAATTATTCAAATCGGACCAGTAGTTCCTGAGATTAGCGCGTTCAAATAAACAAACAAACTCTTCAGCTGTATAAGTATCAGTATAGATTGAGGGAAATTGATGTTACGTAAAATTTTGATGCACCACATCCGACAAATTCTGTGTTAGCCCATATTAACTGTGTAAAGAAGTTGGTCTTGTAATCCGTAGATCTGTAATTAAGAAGAAGAATATTATAGTGAAACACCAGGGGGCAATAATAAATGATCACATTCAATAGCTTGTTATACAACAATGCGTAATACCGATAATGGTAATGAGATGTTAAAGTAAAAATTGATAAAAAATAACAGTGCCATAATTGCCTTTTTGTAATGCAAAAAAAATCTTATTATTTGCTCGATAAGAGCGTAATTTGAAGTAGGTAGGCACGTGTATAGAAAAGTTATTTTGCAATTAAAACAAGAGATTCCTAGCACAGACTGTCGCTTTTACATTTGACCCAGACCCATCGTAAACATATGCTTGGTAAATGGAAGACGGTACTGGCGGTTATAAAAGTGACACGTGTCACATTGGACGTCTGTGCTCCATCGTCCCCGCTTTGTGGAAAGTTATGATATAAAATAAGTTAAATGTTTAGGCACAAGTCAACATTTTAAGCTGTGTATTTATTTTGTGAGGTACGATTTTCAGGGTGGGTATCCAGTTTTAAACAGGACGAGCTTAAAATATTGTGATGATTAGGAAATGCCTATAAGAATAAAAAAGTAGGCGGTTAAAAAGCATGATCATTCCCACAGAAATAATTAGATAAGTGTTATATTTATAATTATTATCATTCAAACTTACAACTCACGTTAGTACATACCTAATTCAAGACTAGGGAACAAAGAGAGAACACAAGTCGATGTCAATAATTGTAAAAATGTATAATTGTCAGTGCTTTTTGTGAGAATAAATAAGAGTACCTAATTTGCAAAATTGCAACGGTTTGTTGTAATCATAATATTATTAAACTCGTTTTATACTTACTTGTTATAATAAGTGACACTCCCTGTATAATCTAGGACTTTTATGAACCACATTTCAACGAAACCCTTTACATTAAGGCCCGGAGAAGTACCCAGAACACTAGCAATATTTTGCCCCACGCTTATGTTTTCTGAAATAATTAATTTATGATGGTTTTTTACATCATATACTAGGAACACCAGGATAATATCGAAAATATTACCTAAATCTCGACATTGATCTTCTTTGTCCGGACGTACAGAAGGATCGCATTGATCTGCCCATCGCTGTGCAGAAATTGCCAGCAAATTGGACCATTTCTGAAAATCGGTTACCGACATAAATAAGTACCTAATGTTTGATAAATGATGCAAATTATTGTTAAGTGGAGTATCAAAATTGTTTCCAGCGTGAGGTCATTTCATGATAAATAGAAATGTTTCAATGTATATCATAAATAAAAGCTCAGATAAAATTTGCGTTAATTTATCACATATAAGTGACTACTGAGTGCTCAGTTTTGATGGTCGAGTTAGTATTCTCTATAAATACTTTTCAACTTAAGGCCGTTCCCAATAATCTATCTAACTCTGGATTTGCTTACTAGAGATAGGAATTTGACATTACTTGTATGGGGCTAATGTCAATATCACTAGTAAGCAAATCCAGAGATAGACAGAATATTGATGTCCGCAGTTAGATGACAGAATGCATGCTGGTGAACTATGCAGTAAGAATCAGAAATACCATTACTACTCACGATTTTTTTCATATCAGCAGCCTGCGGAAGAAATCTTGAGTAGCCCATGGCAACAAAGTTTCTTCTTTCATTTATTTTGTTAACCAGCTCAGTTATATCCTTACTTGTAAGTAATGCTGAGCTGTCGTAAAATTTGCAGGAAGAGCTGGGCCCTTGTGTCTAGATAACCAAAAATATTTTTGTAGTATCTACTTATGTCATGATATTTCAGGAGTCTAGTGTCCGTTAGGTACCTTATATTTGCAAAGTGTATGATTGAGACATATTTTACAAAAATCATCCTGAATCGCACTAAAACTATGAATGTAACAAAATAAGACAATTAATTTAACAATTATCATAATAAATTAATAACAACTATACATAAAAATATTCCAACGTTTACTCATGACCATCGTGGCCATACTGATTATTTTGGTACTATGAAGTCGGCTGCGTGTCATTTAAAATGTACTATTTAGTATCAACTGGTTATGTTTTTTGTGTTTTCCTTTATATTGTTTACAATTTATATTTGCGAGACAAATAACTTCGTTTTGAAAAACGATGGTGTATTTATTAGTGACCAAGATGACAAGAATATTTTCTTACAAGGTTAGATTTAAATTAGCATCGTAGGACAAGTGAATTATACTAAAATGCTCGGCTATTCAATAATGTGATTACTTTGTGTTCCAGATGTACGTCATATTAACATATCTGGTCCGACAACGCGCAAGTCGATGTTTCACACAATGAAGAAGTTCACAAAAACTCCAAGTCCAAATCCAAAATTGAGAACGTTAGACAAAAGAATCTCGTCTGATGAAATCCTTATAAAACGTCACATTCAAGAAAAAGATCTTCCTAGTTCATTAATTTTCAAAATTACCAAAAGTGTTGCTTCTTCGACATCAGATTTAGACCAGAAATGGCCAGTAGTAGAACTCCTTTCTGAGTCCGATGATTTTAAACAATATCTCGACGAATTCGATAACAAACAATTCCATTTCTTCCACGATGTTGAATCTAAATCCAAGACCACAGAATTTCCGCAAAATAACAATTCAAAAGATAAAGCTGTGGGGTTAAGAAGCTTACCTGGCGTACATTGTGAAGATGGTGACCAATGTGTGTGTATGCTTCCGACTAAGACCGGTAAGATTTGTTTTACTTTATCCAGTTCCAGCAGTATAAAAGTAATAAATATATAATTATTTACTACGCTCAAAGTATTTTATTAAAATCCATTTTTTTCCACAGGTGCTCCAAAAACAACGACCTCGAAACTGACGACGTCTTTTCCTAACGGCTTGGGTTTTGGTATAGGTATACCTCCGATGGGCATTCCAATGGGTTTTCCAATAGGAATGCCGGCTGGGTACCCAGCGGGTATACCGGCGGCTATTCCAGCTGGTATTCCAGTAGGTGTTCCCGCGAGTTTCCAGGTGCCTTGCCCTGCAGGCATCCCACATCCGTACTATCCGCCATCTGTTACTAACGAAGATCCAATAACTAAAAAACCGTGTCATAAGAAACATCGTACATCCCACAAAAAAGACAATTACAAATTACAATCAGAAGATAACTTATATTATGAAGAAGAAGAAGAACCTCAGAGGATTGATATGTATGATGAGTACGACATGAACATTATAAAGAAAAGAAAGCATACTAAGCAACACAGGGATTACTATGATATTTTTGAAGAAAAACGCGACAAAAAACCACATCAGAATTCCAAGCTTCTAAATAAACCTAAAGAACTATTGAAAGATCCTTGCAACGATTTAGACAAAAAATGTGACGACACTGTTATTAAAAACTGTTATTGCTGTTCAGCGTCTTTTCATAGTGTTAATAAAGTAGTTTTAATTTTGTTGATATTTCTTGCTTTTTGTTAAGCTTTTTAAATTAATAAATGCGCTCTTATTAAATTTTCCTCTCTTTCGATCTCCATGACTAGACCGAGGATGATTATAATGATACTTATATATCATACATGTGTTACATACTAATTCATAAACAACTCATTCTATAAGGAACTTGATTTATTCAATTACATACGTATAATAGAATCAGTTTAGCCCTTATCGAAATGTAACAAATGCCCAATTAAAATTCGTGCTTAACTGATTACGCGTTAGATACTTTCGTTAAATTATTTCGATTTATTCGATTATTCTGAACACTAACCTGAGATTAAATTAAAGTTTATTTGGTGCTTATTTCCATCAGAATCTTGCTCGACCAGAGAATTTTACTATTACAAGCGCTTAGTTACATGGATCAGTTGTATTCGCGCCGTACCGCAAAATGGAATTGGTTACTTCTTTATGGGTTAAAGAAAAATATTGCAAAAAGCTTTTCTTATCAACTACCTATTTACGTGACTAGGTCAATCTCATTTCCCATGGTTCAATTGTATACAACATTGCACCATGAGTTTAATGAGATTTTGGGACTTATGACCTCTATATAATGTAGACAGCACTTTATATATCTACGTAATATAAAACTTCTTTTATCATATACGCTATCAATGACCTGTTAAGTGCTTATCAGTTTTCAAAGTTTTTTTACTGTGTAATTCAAACACCATGACTTTTAGTATCGTTGGTTCATAAAATTCAAATTGACGCCCTTATTATTTGGAACCTCTAGGGGGTTATAAAACCCGTTTTACGTTCAGGGTCTATCTGTCCGGTGGCTATATAAGACACAATAAAGGGAATGATTCAAAGCATCAGCCTTACGGTACAAATATAAGTAGATATCACAAGTGGAAATAAAACGTTGAAGAATTACTTACATGTCACGCGATTCGTTTTTAAAGAACGAGTATTTCATGTAACGACCGACAAGAGACACCACCACTATATCAAAAAAATTATGTTAGTCAGAAAAATACTAATATCTGCACAGTTTAAAATTCTATGAATGTACACATGAGTAAAGGTTTCCTGTGATGGGAAATTTAATTTGCATCAACATCAATACTAACTTAAATTAAAATCGAAACGCTCGTTACAATTTTAGGAAATTCTTTTACACATAATAAATTGGTACAGTTAATTAATTTTTGTTATAACGGATCAAACAATGTGGTGTTGAGTTGATGAGTCGATGTATGGTAGGTTAATTGATATTTCTCCTCTTCTTTGTTGTTATTAACTCGCGTGCTGACTACAATATTTTCTGATAAGTACTCATCATCTTCTTAGACCCATTTGAAACTGGATCTTAGCCTATTCCTAACTATACATAATGACGTCTGCTTCCAGTCTTACTGAATATAGAATGGTAAGAATGGTACCAGTGTTGTATGTACAGACAATAGCACATCAAGTTACCACAATCTGTCAAATTTCTGCAATCGATTTTCAACCTTATCACAATGGAGATAGGTTAATGTTCGATTGGTAAAATTTAACAGATTCGTATACGTTGACCTGCTGTTGTCTGTACATGGAGTTACTGCATATCTATTCTAACTTATTCATTCCATCTAACATGTATGTGAATTACAATTTCTACACCTGTACACACTGTTTTCAGAAATAAGTAAATAGTGAACCTTCACGCGTCTCAAGCCCTTGCACATTTCGAATTTTAGACAATATTTAAAGGGTGTTTAACTCACTCCATTGTATAAATATGTTTTGTAATCGGATTTTTTTAAAGTGTTAAATGTCTGTTTAACTTTTTGTAATATCACTGTATATTTTGGACATCAAAAGGATTTATGCAAAAAACTTTTTGTTAACGTTGACAAGCGAGCGCCTGGCACGTTGTAACAATCACTGAGCTTTTTGATATATACTGCACACACGCACTGTGCGCAACGCACCTTTTTTATAATTGTATACGTTTGGTTTTTTTTTTCTTCTTTTTGTATTATTGAATAACTTTTCTATCATTTTGATTTTAGTCAGTGCGGTTCAGCACAGACCAGTGTGGCGTTCTGATTTTCCCTTCGCCCTCCACCGTACAAGCGAGAAAAGCCAGCATTATCTATCGATTCAGATTCAGTCCACTACACACACTTCATAGAAGAGTTCTTCATCTATTTTATATTTATACCCGCATATTTAGCTATTTTCCTACTCGATAATCACTAAGCTAAAAGCCTAAGCTTAATTTAATGTCGATTTGTATGTTTCTCATCTTTTTGCCTATATTGTATGTGTTTTCGTTTATTCTGATTTAATAATTAAAACATGCACCTGTTCCTAGTAGGCAGATCCTATTCTCTGGTTGTTCAATATAAAAGTTTTAGAAATTTGGGAAATAAACGACAGTTTGACGTACAAAACATCTTATTAAAAACTTGGAAAATATTAATACTATACCACTTATTTGGGTCACTAAGCATCTCTTATTAGGCGTAACTTTCTTCAAAATAATGTCAAGCTGACTTAAGCGTCTTAGCATTCTTCCCAATTTGTTATAAAATCAATAGCGGCAATTAGGACTCGAGGCGCTCTAGTAGCTATCATACATTTTTAACTTGTGTCATAATGTAAATAGGTAGGTACTTATGTCACATACATAATGCGCGTACTTATATGTTTAGTTAAGTATTTTCTTTTTTCTTTCTTTCTTCTTTTTAAATAGCATAGGATAATACTTTCTGAATATGTTATAAGGTTTCTGGTTATGACAGTGGCGTCGAATATTATCAACACAAATAACATAGCTTTGGCTCGACTGCTTGTTGCGAGGTATCGACTTTAAGTTACTCGTGAATACTGTCCAAGTACTTACTGTAAAAATTACTTCCATCGGTTTATTTTTAATAACCAATTTATTTATAAGAACAAGATGCTACTGTCTCTGAAACAAGGGAGCGTGATCAGTTGATCACGTTTTCTCTAAAAATATGATACTTGTTATGGAATAACCCTGAAGAAAGCGTCCGGAAACTTTAAAGTTATTTTTATCACAATAAACTCTTTTAGTTTTAGTTTAAGTTTTTTTATTAGAATGTTTAAAAAAATATTAAATTTAAAATTAAAGGTAATAAACCTGTGAAACATTTAATTTAAAATATTTTTAATAATATAATATAAGTCTTAAATATCGTAATGATAATGTTTCATAAATTATCTCATCAAGATAACATCATTGTGATTATAGCTGCTAGCTACACAATTCATTGTTTCCGTTTTTAAAAACAGGACGCCAGCTTCTCTTTGATATAATCTGAGCAATGGAAATCAACGTGGTTTATTTCAAACAAAAAACATGTAAGTATCCTGTCGTTTGAAGAATTTAACTTTCATGTAATTTTAATTGAAAAGACGAATCTGTTGCAAGTAATTGCAAAGATTTAAATCGTTGCGAAGATACTTATTTGTTTTGTTTTATATCTTTACAAAGCTATTTTATGTCTAATGTAAAGTTTTAAGAGAGCTAAGCAACAAGAGTGTTCAGTTAAAAGTTAATTGAAGAAACTTTTAATTGCAAAACGAAGTAGTTTCCAGCTCAGAGAGCTGTGTGAGTTTTGCTTTCGTAACACTTCTTCTTTTTTTAACAAATTCCCGCCGAAGTTTTTACTTTATTTCTCCGAAAACACTAGTTTCTTTCTATACACGTATTGGGATAACTGTTAAATTGATATTCACGGGCTGAAATCGATTTGTGAGTTTAAACAATTTTCAAAAAGAAGCCAGGAGTTTGGAAGTTGGCGGTGTTGCACCACGTGCTGGAGTGGGTGATTAAAACCGGCGTCCCCGAGTGTACCGAAGACCGCCATACAGAAGGATTTGACTTGGACACTTGGGCTTATTAGGTTATTTATATCTGCAGCACTAAGTTCACAGAGACTAACAATATCTACAATATTTGAACTAATTGACGTGCAGACATACAGAAGTGAATTTCAGTTTGTATTATTCCAACCATGGGTGTTATTTGGCCATTGTAATTTCGAGGGTACAGTGCTAAAACCCAATAAGTGCCAAAAAAACGAAAAATGATTCTTTGGTCCATCTTGATGATTTTTTTACGCTCTTTTCAGTGGTGTAATCAAATAACNTTAGGCGTAACTTTCTTCAAAATAATGTCAAGCTGACTTAAGCGTCTTAGCATTCTTCCCAATTTGTTATAAAATCAATAGCGGCAATTAGGACTCGAGGCGCTCTAGTAGCTATCATACATTTTTAACTTGTGTCATAATGTAAATAGGTAGGTACTTATGTCACATACATAATGCGCGTACTTATATGTTTAGTTAAGTATTTTCTTTTTTCTTTCTTTCTTCTTTTTAAATAGCATAGGATAATACTTTCTGAATATGTTATAAGGTTTCTGGTTATGACAGTGGCGTCGAATATTATCAACACAAATAACATAGCTTTGGCTCGACTGCTTGTTGCGAGGTATCGACTTTAAGTTACTCGTGAATACTGTCCAAGTACTTACTGTAAAAATTACTTCCATCGGTTTATTTTTAATAACCAATTTATTTATAAGAACAAGATGCTACTGTCTCTGAAACAAGGGAGCGTGATCAGTTGATCACGTTTTCTCTAAAAATATGATACTTGTTATGGAATAACCCTGAAGAAAGCGTCCGGAAACTTTAAAGTTATTTTTATCACAATAAACTCTTTTAGTTTTAGTTTAAGTTTTTTTATTAGAATGTTTAAAAAAATATTAAATTTAAAATTAAAGGTAATAAACCTGTGAAACATTTAATTTAAAATATTTTTAATAATATAATATAAGTCTTAAATATCGTAATGATAATGTTTCATAAATTATCTCATCAAGATAACATCATTGTGATTATAGCTGCTAGCTACACAATTCATTGTTTCCGTTTTTAAAAACAGGACGCCAGCTTCTCTTTGATATAATCTGAGCAATGGAAATCAACGTGGTTTATTTCAAACAAAAAACATGTAAGTATCCTGTCGTTTGAAGAATTTAACTTTCATGTAATTTTAATTGAAAAGACGAATCTGTTGCAAGTAATTGCAAAGATTTAAATCGTTGCGAAGATACTTATTTGTTTTGTTTTATATCTTTACAAAGCTATTTTATGTCTAATGTAAAGTTTTAAGAGAGCTAAGCAACAAGAGTGTTCAGTTAAAAGTTAATTGAAGAAACTTTTAATTGCAAAACGAAGTAGTTTCCAGCTCAGAGAGCTGTGTGAGTTTTGCTTTCGTAACACTTCTTCTTTTTTTAACAAATTCCCGCCGAAGTTTTTACTTTATTTCTCCGAAAACACTAGTTTCTTTCTATACACGTATTGGGATAACTGTTAAATTGATATTCACGGGCTGAAATCGATTTGTGAGTTTAAACAATTTTCAAAAAGAAGCCAGGAGTTTGGAAGTTGGCGGTGTTGCACCACGTGCTGGAGTGGGTGATTAAAACCGGCGTCCCCGAGTGTACCGAAGACCGCCATACAGAAGGATTTGACTTGGACACTTGGGCTTATTAGGTTATTTATATCTGCAGCACTAAGTTCACAGAGACTAACAATATCTACAATATTTGAACTAATTGACGTGCAGACATACAGAAGTGAATTTCAGTTTGTATTATTCCAACCATGGGTGTTATTTGGCCATTGTAATTTCGAGGGTACAGTGCTAAAACCCAATAAGTGCCAAAAAAACGAAAAATGATTCTTTGGTCCATCTTGATGATTTTTTTACGCTCTTTTCAGTGGTGTAATCAAATAACCAGATTTCACAGTGTAAAGCAAATAACTTTGTGTTATAACCCAACAAAGTGGCAATGCTTAGCCATAAATGAAATGTAACTCGAAAGTAACAATTTCACACTTATTGGGTTTTAGCACTATACCCTCGATTTAATTATGCAAGCAGCCTAGTTCACATCTATGCGTCAGTTATACAAGTCACGATAACACAGTAATGCAATCAAGAGTTCTGCGAGTTCAAACCAATATTGACCTGGCTGACCTTAGTTGACATTTATCCAATACTTAAGTCTGTGTACTCCAATGACACAAAATATAAACGAGACGACAAAAAACCAGCCAAGTGCGAGTTGGTCTCGCACACGAAGGGTTCCGTACCATTATCTATGAAAAACCGGCCAAGTGCGAGTTGGACTCGTGCACGAAGGGTTCCGTTCCATTATCTATGAAAAATAAACGCATCTATTACTTACAACTAGCCAAAATACAATCATTTTTCGACAGCAAAAAATATCGTTGTTTTTCTTACAAATATATGAATAACAAAGTTATAATTTGCAGTTTCACACGTTTTTTGTATGGGGTCAGCTTAATATTTTTTTTTGTATTAATTTGTTGTAATAGCAGCAACGGAAATACATAATTTGTGAAAATTTCAGCTTTCCAGCTATCACGGTTCATAAGATAGCCTGGAGACAGCCAGACAGACAGACAGTGGAGGCTTAGTAATAGGGTCCCGTTTTACCCTTTGGGTACGGAACCCTAAAAACGGGACTAGCGTGTAAAACGTAAGTGCCGCTAAAAATAGCACAAATTACTCACACTGATTATGATTAATGTACAGTGAAGTAGCTTTTGACGCAAAATTTTCACGCTATTTTTAGTCTGTATTTATGAATGAAGGCTCAGAAGATGATATCGGTATACACTCAAAGGAAAACATATGTATAAATATAGCTGCAATAAATTATAAGTAAATCGCGAAAGGATAACAAAGAAGCTTATTTTGTATTCATCAAAGCATTTAAAATTGCTCTTTATTTTTTGTTTAAACTTTCTAAAATCTTCGTCTAAAATACTTTCTTGTAGTTAAACTTAGAATCACCTACTTTCAGAAAGATTAATCTGTTGAAGCTTATATAATGATTTCCCATTTTTTACAAACAATAAAAAAAAAATTAAAACCTATCTTTGTATTTTTATTTAGAAATACATGAGCTTTGTGAATTCCAATTTCGAAATTATTATTTTTTCCTAATAAAATAAAGAACTGCATAAAACTTTTTATATCACAGGAATATTTATTATTTTTACCATTCGATATAAATTATAAACAAAATACAATAGTGCGAACTTATTGTGTAGTAAAATATTAAAGAATCTGTATATCATGAAAACTTAATTACGTTTGTACAGAAGCGGTGCAAATGCGAGCCAGAGAGCTCGGTTATTACTTTTAATGGAGTTTGTCTGGTAAATGAATATTAACACTATCTTAAAATTAAATACCGAACTGGGAAATTTCGTTACGGTTATTTTGTTGCTTTTTTTTGGCAGAAACATGAATGTGTCAAGTCATTTGTTTCATTGTTTTTTTGTAATTTTTTATATGTTCTGGCTTCCAAATAATCCAAAGTTCAATAATTTACAAGCTATTAAAACAAATAGATTGATGTTTTATGCAAGAAACATTGATAATATCACGACCATCGAATTATATACAACAGCATAAACATGAGAGATTTAACCAATTTGGTAGTGGGTAAGTATATACAGGTATACTATAATACAGATAGTAGTTAAACTTAAGTAAAATAAGATTTCGGCTTCGTTTGCGAACAGGCCTTTGTAAACACAAAGTTTTCTTTGCGGGTAACTTCATTTTCACAACTATGTAAGTATGTGAACTTTCAGTGTTCGCGACTTACATCGCGCGCCACACGACGGCACTACGTAAGAATTATTCAAATCGATGGAAATCATGAAAAATAAACTGTGACCTCGTTAGCTCTCTGTTATTCTGGTTTGCCTTCAGTTATGTTTTCAGCTACATGATTTTGAAGGAATTAATATTTTTTTGGAAATATGTTATTCAAATAAATATTCAATAGTTACACTATCTTGTTGTACTTATTGTTATTTATGTATTAATATTACTTCAAAATTATTTCATAAAATGTTTTCATATTAAAACAAATTCTTTATTTTCATTTCACTTTACTTCAATCTCAAATGAATAGCATGTAAATAGAACATCTCTTGATAATAAATGTGATACAATGGCTTCTAACATTGGTCTAGACAGTGCTTTTTTGTTTTCTATCCTAAAATACTTTGTGAGCTATATTTTTTGCTTATTATAGAGACATATGAAATAAAGATGCTCTTTAAATAATAGAAAAGTAAAATATTCTAACTACTTTTTGTGAGAAAAAAGAGGGTGTAATATCTGTTAGGCTCATACAATATGATACAAGGAAAATTAAGGAAATAAATAAACTGTCGTGTAAGTACAACTTACTTATGTCACGTTAAGTGACATCACACGGCCTACTCTATGTTTAGTATACTCATCATAAAAGCTTGTGATGCCGCCAAAAGATGACATCTTTACATTCTATATTTTATCTATGATACTACAATGATATCTTTTAAGTATCTCGATATTTTATTCATAAAAATCTGCACGCTTTGGGCTACCTATATCTTGTCTTGTTGGAAGTGAAACTTTACAAATAGATCATGATTACTTATTGAATATCAAGAATAATTTTAAGTATTAATTAATAAATATTAGTTTAACATTACTCGATAATTAAATTCCACGTTGCTATTCGACCCAATTTCAGGAACTAACTTCTTCAGGAATATCAATTTTGATTTAACTTGTAATATTGGTTAAAACAGAAGTTTTTTTATTCTTGAGTAGGTATACCAACCTTAATTTCTACGAAAGTTTGAGCTATATTATGATTGACTCGTTTTGAATGAATAAACTTTTGGTATGATCCAATGCTTTGTTCTAATATAATAAATACATTCAGAGAACTTTATTCTTGTTATTGTCACAAAAAAAAGAAAATAACAATATGTTGACTACCACTATACTAATCTCCTAAACGAAGGCATAATCATATTATTATGTTTAATACTCTGTACCGGAATGCTTTCTTCAGACTTATTCACTAACATCACAATAGTTGTAATGATCAGGGCTGTTCGATTCAGTCAAAACGTAGGTTTGATATAACAGAACCGTGAATACTTAAAACGACTAATGCAACGAGACTGGTGGACTCAGTCGAAGGATCGAGAATTATGGAAGCAAGATTGGGGGCCTTTGCCCAGCAGTGACACTATATGTATAGGCTAGAAAAAAAATGCAAGGTGAATTCTTTTGACTTTCTAGCAACTTAGTAACTATAACTAGTGTAATACTATTGTATCCTTATTGTATCAAAGTCAATACCATGATTTATAACAAAGCGGATTAAGGGACCTAAAAATTAGATCGAACGGGTAATATTTGTAATAGGGTCGAAACTTGGAGGTCCAACGGATACCTACGTAGTCCTTCTGAGTTGGAGTTGATCTTCTTTTGTCTAATAATAGCTTCCACCAGTAAGATTAAATAGCCTATAGCCTTCCTCGATAAATGGGCTATCTAACACTGAAAGAATTTTTCAAATCGGCCAGTAGTTCCTGAGATTAGCGCGTTCAACCAAAGAAACAAACTCTTTAGCTTTATAGTAGGTATTGTATACATTAGTAATTAGTATGGATAAAGTAGGAATATGAGTATAGATAAAAAAAATACCTATTTATCACAAACATAATACTGATATACTTTTTTCTTCTTTATTCGAGCAATTTACTTTAATGTAATGTTTGCACGAATGTTTCACGCATTATTCTGAAAAAATAAAGACAATTCCACGGGTATTCTTACAGGGCAATTTTAGTAAATGGTTTACTGAAG
The DNA here is from genome assembly GCA_002382865.2 of Heliothis virescens. Taxonomy (NCBI): domain Eukaryota; kingdom Metazoa; phylum Arthropoda; class Insecta; order Lepidoptera; family Noctuidae; genus Heliothis; species Heliothis virescens. The sequence continues at coordinate 5,281,821 of NWSH02000006.1, read as the reverse complement.
GGAACGTTTAGATGAAAATCCTCCCAAATAACAATGGATAAGAAACGAAGAATGCCGGAAAAAGAAACTGTTTCTGCGTTTTATTATGATGATCATTTATATGTAAGCATTTCAAATTACATTTACATTAACTCTCTTAATCTATCTCTCGGAATTCAAAGATAAAAAATATATTTTTTAATCTTTGCCTTTTTCGACGCATGATTTTTTTGTAAAATTATTTTAGTTTGCGTAGGTAAAGATATGTAAATATTTTATTACGGTAATTGAAGTTTTAAAATAAACCTATACAGCAATATAATAACAATTTTGTTAGACATAAATAGTTAATATTATCATACAATCCCGTGAAGGATCCTCTCCATAAAACTTAATTAAAAGTTTTATTGTTATGTTCAAACGTGAAGGGTGTTTGCGGTCGCAAATTAAATAGTTCTAGTGTAGTTTTGGAAACTAGCATTTATATTAAATGACCAGTTTTATCTATGAAGGAGCTATAAATTTTAAGTATATAAGGAGCCAAGCTCCAATTATAGTTTCTCATACAAGTACTTATATATTTTATTAAATTTAATATTGTAGTCTACAAGTCCCAAATGTAAAAGTGTAGTAAAAGTATGCTACTTATCTCTGAACTAAATAAACAAGTTCTTAAAAAGTTAAGACAGTTCACAATTTATTTAAATAGGTACGTTTAAAACATTTAGGGGAAAGTGGGGGAAACGCGAACACCTAAGGTAAAACATCAATAAAACAGTAAAATCAAATCACAGAGTTTCTTTAATGATTGAATTATAAACTTTAGTTATCTAATTAGCGTATTACTAATCAACATTTTTTTTTTATAAAATAAAACAAAATGACCAAAAAAACAAAACCCTTAGTGTTCGGTTTTACCCAACTGATGTCGGGTAAAACCGAACACCAAGTGGGGTAATCACGTACTAACATTACTAACGACAACTATTACATATGTAACCCGCCGATGTTGACTGTCCTTCAGTACTCTGCCAATGCTGAGGTTCTTGGTTTAAACATCGACTATAGCCTTTTGAAATCCTCTAAACTGTATTTAGTTTCGGTTTTTTATTACAAATATAACCAATGTTTAGCATCATCAAAATCACCCGAAAACATAATTTAGTGCCACAACGAAATCAACATAGACTGGAAAACACTATACCCTATTTGCCAGTAGGTAGTTAGAAAAAAAATATTAACAGAGAACTAANCGAAAAAAATAAAAAGTAAAAAAATATTTTAGGTTATATAACTTTTACCAAATGCGTCGCTGTCATTTGAATGGTTAGTGTGTAAGTTTTCCACTATGTAAAGGTTAAATACCTATACTCAAAAGAAATAAAGCTACACAAAGTTCAATTTATCCAAAAAATTACATCGAAAACATTGAAAATATTAAAATTGACATTCCTGTAAGAGTACTGCGTCCACGTCTCCCGTGTCATTGACTGGCACTTGTGGTGGCATAATCTTTGAGTTACTGGTTAGTGATATACGGCTATCTGTTTCTAACATATTAAAACTATTGGGTTCGGGATTACCCCGCGTTCGCGTTTACCCCACTTTCCCCTAAGTGCTTTCGTATGAAAAGTATGAAGCACCCAAAAGCACAAGTTTTGAGCCTCTGTGGAAATTCAAACTTTACAACTGTAAGATGAAGAAGAAGAAGTAACATACATTATTGTATGTTGTCTTAATAATGTGTGTTATCGTTATCCTAATTGGCATGTAGTACTTACTTTAACAATTGCTATCCAAACCTATGATTAAAAAAAAATGTTTGCAATAAAAGTATTTTTTTAGTTGCATAAATTATGTAATGTTTTAACCAATAAATAAAGTTGTATGAATAAATATATAAAAACGAGCCAGCCGCTCTATATTTTTCTTTTGGTCGATAAACCTTTACGGATCGTTAATTCGGTTCCTACTTTTACTAAGATCCCTGAAAGCCTACATCTTTACTATAAACTGATCTTATTTGATAATGAATAGAGGCTTTATGCCAACGGTAGCTGTCTTCTATGATGTAGATTAATGAGTTGGCGAGTAGAAGAGATGAACATAGAATTATAGGTAAGTAGGGTAAACCGTATAGCTATTGCCCACTTAAGGACTTCAAACACTTTGGCTTCAAACAATGAAAAAAGTATTATAATTTTCAACCATTTATTTATTTTTTCTTATATCTAAATAAAATCTCCATCTAAATGTTAACGGTTTTTAGTCAAAACTAACATGGTTTAGGAAATAATAAAACAAATTTAAAATTATCTAAAAATGTACAGTTATTGCCCATTGCTTACAGTAATTGCCCACATCACAGCACAGTTATTGCCCAGTCCCTTACAATGATAAATTAGACTTCGAACTTTAATAAAACCATCAAAACAAAACGTTAAACTTAAATCTGCTACAAAATCTTAAAATAAATTGCGTTTGCGGAGACTGGGCTCGGAACACAGTATTTCAGCAATTTGTTAGAAGCATCTGAACAAGCCTCGATTTCTTTCTTAAATAACAACACAAAAAAAAAAAATTGTCTTGCTATTAATGCACTTTTGTCTTTTGGCATACTGTAAATAAAACAATAACAAACCAAAAGATGTTGTGCATAGCGATTGGCTCCCGCAACCCACGCATAATGTTACAAAGAGTTCCGACCGATACTGGTTTTCTGGCCGAAACCGAACGAATGTTCGGCGTGGCTCAGTTTCGGCCAAACCGAAAACTCACGTGGTCAAACATATATATTTGGAACTGATTGGTACTGATACATGGGCCCTAAAGCCCTATGAAACCTTCTGTGTTGCCAATCATCTTTCATTCATTACGCGACTTTTTTGCTATTTTAAAATACTCAAAAAGAATAAATGCTAAAATTAACTTTATGCATTACCTACAATTAATACATAAACACGTAAGCGTTCTCTCTTCTAATCTTTATGAGCGAGCGCGACTTGGGACTTAACTGAAAAAACTAAAGTACAAGCAAGAGTTACTGAGATGCGAGCAGAGCGAGCAGGACTATTTTGTTCTTTTGAGGAGGATTTATAGTTATAAGAAAAAGAAATTTACGGAGTTCGCCGCCTGACGAATGAAATCGGACACTGGTCGTAGTCGGGTTTCTCTGACTTGAAAGTGCCTGTTTTTTTGGCCAGTTCATCGGCACCTCTGTTACCATCGATGCCGAGCGTGGGCCTTGATCCAAAACAAGGTTACATCTTTGCCCGATTCAGGCACGGCTGACGTTTCGCGCGCCATCGATTCCCGAAAGAGCAGGCATGACCTGGAATTGCGTCACGCCTACAGGACCACCCGCGAATAACTATAAATCGGAGCTCCCTGTCACGCTTTTTAGGGCCTCACTAGTGCCCTGCATAGGCCAGGAGTTCGCCTGGTAGACTGAGCAGTACGCTTGGCAAGCTCAGTTTCGGCTTTTGCGTTCGTCTCGTCGTCCCATATGGACAACGCAGCACCAACCTTGCCCTAAAGCTTGCTGCCATTTGTGAATGTCCGAGCGACGGCACGTTGTGTTGTCTAACAACGCTTTGGTTCGTCGAGAACCTGAAATTTCAGGTCCACACGCAAGGCAGGATGTGGCATTCTGCAAATCCACCACACGTTCATCTCCCGATCTCCAAGCCTAGGCCGGGTGACCCTTTGCGAGCCTCGTTTAGTCCTGCAGCTTCTTTTAAACGAAGGTCCAAGGCAGTAACCCGGCCAGTAGAAGCGGCGAGTGTGCGGTGTGTAAGGGAGATCGGGAGATTGAACGTGTGGTGGGATTTTGCAGAATTGCCACATCCTGCCTTGCGTGTGACCTGAAGTTCAGGTGTCTCGACGACCAAAGCGTGTTAGACCAACACAACGTGCAGTCGCTCAGGACATTCACAAATGGCAGCAAGCTTTAGGGCAAGGTTGGTGCTGCGTTGTCCATATGGGACGACGAGACCGAACGCAAAAGCCAAAACTGAGCTTCCAGCGTACTGCTCAGTCTACCAGGCCGAACTCCTGGCCATATGCAGGGCAACTAGTGAGGCCTAAAAAGCGGAACAGGGAGCTCCGGCATTTATAGTTATTCGCGGGTGGTCCTGTAGGCCGTGACCAATTCCAGGTCCATGCACTCCCTCGCAATCGAGGCGCGCCGAAACGTCAGCGTGGCCTTGACTCGGGGCAAAGATGTAACCTTGTTTTGGATCAAGCCCACGCCGGCATCGATGGTAACGAGCGTGCCGATAACTGCCCAAAAAAAAGCACTTTCAAGTCAGAGGAAACCCGACATCGACCAGTGTCCGATCTCATTCGTCAGGCGCGAACTCCGTAATTTTCTTTTTCTTACTAAACTATAAATCTCCTCCAAAAGAACAAAATAGTCCTGCTCGCTCTGCTCGCATCTTCAGTAACTCTTGCTTGTACTTTAGTTTTTTCAGTTAAGTCCCAAAGTCGCGCTCGCTTCATAAAAGATTAGAAGAGAGAACGCTTACGTGTTCTATTATTAAATTGTAGGTAATGGCATAAAAGCTTAATTTTACATTATTTCTTTTTGATCTTTTAAAATAGCAAAAAAGTCGCGTAAATAGAATGAAAGATGATTGGCAACACAGAAGGTTTCTTAGGGCTTTAGGGCCCATGTAATCAGTACCAATCAGTTCAAAATATATATGTTTGACCACGTGAGTTTCGGTTTTGGCCGAAACTGAAGCCACGGCCGAACATTCGGTTTCGGTTTCGGCCAGAAAACCAGTATCGGTCGGACTCTATTGTTAACATTATTGCGTGGTGCGGGTAGCCAATCGCTATGCACAACATCTTTTGGTTGTTATTGTTTTATTTACAGTATGCCAAAGAGACCAAAAGTGCATTATAGCAAGACAATTTACAGAAAGAAATCGAGGCTGTTCAAGATGCTTCTAACAAATTGCTGAAAAATACTGTGTTCGAGGCCCAGTCTCCGCAAACGCAATTTATTTTAAGATTTTTGTAGCAGATTTAAGTTTAACGTTTTGTTTTGATGGTTTTATAAAGTTCGAAGCTCAATTTATCATTGTAAGGGACTGGGCAATTACTGTGCTGTGATGTGGGCAATTACTGTAAGCAATGGCAATAACTGTACATTTTAGATAATTTTAAATTTGTTTTATTATTTCCTAAACCATGTTAGTTTTGACTAAAAACCGTTAACATTTAGATGGAGATTTTATTTAGATATAAGAAAAAATAAATAAATGGTGAAAATTATAATACTTTTTTCATTGTTTGAAGCCAAAGTGTTTGAAGTCCTTAAGTGGGCAATAGCCATAACGGTTTACCCTACTTACTATAATTCTATGTTCATCTCTTCTACTCGCCAACTCATTAATCTACATCATAGAAGACAGCTACCGTTGGCATAAAGCCTCTATCATTATCAAATAAGATCAGTATAGTAAAGATGTAGGCTTTCAGGGATCTTAGTAAAAGTAGGAACCGAATTAACGATCCGTAAAGGTTTATCGACCAAAAGAAAATATTAGAGCGGCTGGCTCGTTTTTATATATTTATTCATACAACTTTATTTATTGGTTAAAACATTACATAATTTATGCAACAAAAAATACTTTTATTGCAAACATTTTTTTTTAATCATAGGTTTGGATAGCAATTGTTAAAGTAAGTACTACATGCCAATTAGGATAACGATAACACACATTATTAAGACAACATACAATAATGTATGTTACTCTTCTTCTTCATCTTACAGTTGTAAAGTTTGAATTTCCACAGAGGCTCAAAACTTGTGCTTTTGGGTGCTTCATACTTTTCATACGAAAGCACTTAGGGGAAAGTGGGGTAAACGCGAACGCGGGGTAATCCCGAACCCAATAGTTTTAATATGTTAGAAACAGATAGCCGTATATCACTAACCAGTAACTCAAAGATTATGCCACCACAAGTGCCAGCAATGACACGGGAGCGTGGACGCAGTTCTCTTACAGGAATGTCAATTTTAATATTTCAATGTTTTCGATGTAATTTTTTGGATAAATTGAACTTTGTGTAGCTTTATTTCTTTTGAGTATAGGTATTTAACCTTTACATAGTGGAAAACTTACACACTAACCATTCAAATGACAGCGACGCATTTGGTAAAGTTATATAACTAAAATATTTTTTACTTTTATTTTTTTTTCGACCCGGTTGGGTAAAGGCGAACGTTTCATGTCGGTAATCTCGAACATTCGGCAATTACCCTCTCTCCTTTTTATTAGTTCCCTGTTAATATTTTTTCCAACTACCTACTGCAATAGGGTATAGTGTTTTCCAGCTATGTTGATTTCGTTGTTGGGCACTAAATTATGTTGTCGGTGATTTTGATGATGCTATAACATTATTTATTTGTAAAAAAAAAACCGAAACTAAATACAGTTTAGAGGATCTCAAAAGGCTCTAGTCGATGTTCAAACCAAGAAACTCAGCATTGGCAGAGTACTGACGGACAGTCAAGATCGGCGGGTTACATATGTAATAGTTGTCGTTGGTAATGTAGTACGTGATTACCCCACTTGTGTCGGTTTTACCCGACATCAGTGGGTAAAACCGAACACTAAGGGTTTTGTTTTTGGTCATTTTGTTTATTTTATAAAAAAAAAATGTTGATTAGTAATACGCTAATTAGATAACTAAAGTTTATAATTCAATCATTAAAGAAACTCTGTGATTTGATTTTACTAGTTTTATTGATGTTTTACCTTAGGTGTTCGCGTTCCCCCACTTTCCCCTAAATGTTAAACGTACCTATTTAAATAATTGTGAACTGTCTTAACTTTTTAAGAACTTGTTTATTTAGTTCAGAGATAAGTAGCATACTTTTACTACACTTTTACATTTGGGACTTGTAGACTACAATATTAATTTAATAAAATATATAAGTACTTGTATGAGAAACTATAATTGGAGCTTGGCTCCTTTATATACTAAAATTTATAGCTCCTTCATAGATAAAACTGGTCATTTAATATAAATGCTAGTTTCCAAAACTACACTAGAAACTATTTAATTTGCGACCGCAAACACCCTTCACGTTTGAACATAACAATAAAACTTTTAATTAAGTTTTATGGGAGAGGATCTTCACGGGATTGTATGATAATATTAACTATTTATGTCTAACAAAATTGTTATTATATTGCTGTATAGGTTTATTTTAAAACTTCAATTACCGTAATAAAATATTACATATCTTTACCTACGCAAACTAAAATAATTTTACAAAAAAATCATGCGTCGAAAAAGCAAAGAATTAAAAATATATTTTTTATCTTTGAATTCCGAGAGATAGATTAAGAGAGTTAATGTAAATGTAATTTGAAATGCTTACATATAAATGATCATCATAATAAAACGCAGAAACAGTTTCTTTTTCCGGCATTCTTCGTTTCTTATCCATTGTTATTTGGAGGATTTTCATCTAAACGTTCCCTTCAGTAAACCATTTACTAAAATTGCCCTGTAAGAATACCCGTGGAATTGTCTTTATTTTTTCAGAATAATGCGTGAAACATTCGTGCAAACATTACATTAAAGTAAATTGCTCGAATAAAGAAGAAAAAAGTATATCAGTATTATGTTTTGTGATAAATAGGTATTTTTTTTATCTATACTCATATTCCTACTTTATCCATACTAATTACTAATGTATACAATACCTACTATAAAGCAAAGAGTTTGTTTCTTTGGTTGAACGCGCTAATCTCAGGACTACTGGCCGATTTGAAAAATTCTTTCAGTGTTAGATAGCCCATTTATCGAGGAAGGCTATAGGCTATTTAATCTTACTGGTGGAAGCTATTATTAGACAAAAGAAAAGATCAACTCCAACTCAGAAGGACTACGTAGTATCCGTTGGACCTCCAAGTTTCGACCCTATTACAAATATTACCCGTTCGATCTAATTTTTAGGTCCCTTAATCCGCTTTGTTATAATCATGGTATTGACTTTGATACAATAAGGATAAATAGTATTACACTAGTTATAGTTACTAAGTTGCTAGAAGTCAAAAGAATTCACCTTGCATTTTTTCTAGCCTATACATATAGTGTCACTGCTGGGCAAAGGCCCCCAATCTTGCTTCCATAATTCCTCGATCCTTCGACTGAGTCCACCAGTCTCGTGCATTAGTCGTTTATGATTCACGGTTCTGGTATATCAAACCTAGTTTTGACTGAATCGAACAGCCCTGATCATTACAACTATTGTGATGTTAGTGAATAAAGTCTGAAGGAAAGCATTCCGGTACAGAGTATTAAACATAATAATATGATTATGCCTTCGTTTAGGAGATTAGTATGTGGTAGTCAACATATTGTTATTTCTTTTTTTTGTGACAATAACAAGAATAAAGTTCTCTGAATGTATTTATTATATTAGAACAAAGCATTGGATCATACCAAAAGTTTATTCATTCAAAACGAGTCAATCATAATATAGCTCAAACTTTCGTAGAAATTAAGGTTGGTATACCTTACTCAAGAATAAAAAAACTTCTGTTTTAACCAATATTACAAGTTAAATCAAAATTGATATTCCTGAAGAAGTTAGTTCCTGAAATTGGTCGAATAGCAACGTGGAATTTAATTATCGAGTAATGTTAAACTAATATTTATTAATTAATACTTAAATTTATCTTGATATTCAATAAGTAATCATGATCTATTTGTAAAGTTTCACTTCCAACAAGACAGATATAGGGCTACCAAAGCGTGCAGATTTTTATGAATAAAATATCGAGATACTTAAAAATATCATTGTAGTATCATAGATAAAATATAGAATGTAAAGATGTCATCTTTTCGCATCACAAGCTTTATGATGAGTATACTAAACATAGAGTAGGCGTGTGATGTCACTTAACGTGACATAAGTAAGTTGTACTTACACGACAGTTTATTTATTTCTCTAATTTTCCTTGTATCATATGTAGAGCCATACAGATATTACACCCTCCTTTTTCTCACAAAAAGTAGTTAGAATATTTTACTTTTCATTATTTAAAGAGCATCTTTATTTCATATGTCTCTATAATAAGCAAAAAATATAGCTCACAAAGTATTTTAGGATAGAAAACAAAAAAGCACTGTCTAGACCAATGTTAGAAGCCATTGTATCACATTTATTATCAAGAGATGTTCTATTTACATGCTATTCATTTGAGATTGAAGTAAAGTGAAATGAAAATAAAGAATTTGTTTAATATGAAAACATTTATGAATAATTTTGAAGTAATATTAATACATAAATAACAATAAGTACAACAAGATAGTGTAACTATTGAATATTTATTTGAATTAACATATTTCCAAAAAAATATTAATTCCTTCAAAATCATGTAGCTGAAAACATAACTGAAGGCAAACCAGAATAACAGAGAGCTAACGAGGTCACAGTTTATTTTTCATGATTTCCATCGATTTGAATAATTCTTACGTAGTGCCGTCGTGTGGCGCGCGATGTAAGTCGCGAACACTGAAAGTTCACATACTTACATAGTTGTGAAAATGAAGTTACCCGCAAAGAACTTTGTGTTTACAAAGGCCTGTTCGCAAACGAGCCGAAATCTTATTTTACTTAAGTTTAACTACTATCTGTATTATAGTATACCTGTATATACTTACCCACTACCAAATTGGTTAAATCTCTCATGTTTATTGTTTGTATATATCGATGGTCGTGATATTATCAATGTTTCTTGCATAAAACATCAATCTATTTGTTTTAATAGCTTGTAAAATTATTGAACTTTGGATTATTTTGAAGCCAGAACATATAAAAAATTACAAAAAAACAATGAAACAAATGACTTGACACATTCATGTTTCTGCCAAAAAAAAGCAACAAAATAACCGTAACGAAATTTCCCAGTTCGGTATTTAATTTAAGATAGTGTTAATATTCATTTACCAGACAAACTCCATTAAAAGTAATAACCGAGCTCTCTGGCTCGCATTTGCACCGCTTCGTACAAACCGTCAATTAATTTT
>NWSH02000006.1:5227589-5244016 GCA_002382865.2 Heliothis virescens | reverse complement strand
TGTCAGTCACGTCCCCCACATATTTGCGTGGGCCATGGGAGTGTCAGCAACAAATTTGGCAAGCTATAGTAAGATTAACGATCTTTCCGTCATTCCAATATAAGTGATCTATATTCTTGTCGCTTTATTCCGAAAATAATCGATCTTGAGACACCTCTGCAAAGACAATTTGTCAATAAATACGACTTACTGATGTTCAGTTTACGAGCGATATAATTTTATGAGCAATATACTTTTTGATAGAATTGTTTTAATAGCATCTCTTATTGGCAGTTTCGTTCGGAAACTGACGGACAGTGTCCGCTCGGTCGTCGAGTAAGCCCTATTAATAAGCATAATAACTACCCTCCTTTACGACCATTTTTTATCGCTACATCGAGCGGACATCAAAAAATTCCTTTCAACTTGTGTTTTAATGTATTTCTTCTAATAAACATGCTTTTAGATTATGCTTTTGGACCATGAATGAAAGTAAAGTGAATAGCGAATCGATTTACTGTTTAAAGTTAGGTTACACTTTGCCTTATTATTAACACCTGTAAAATACCTTACAAGCGAATCAATATTTTGAGTAAGCGTTTAAGTTTCTAAAGCATACTGAATATATTTTGGGGCTGATCTTTTCCACAATGGGTTTAGGCTAAGTTGTCGGTATAGTAATTGAATTTGCCGAATTTACTCAAACTTTTCATCAGTGAGAAAATCTAGCGGCACTGGGATCTTACTCTACTTAAAAGAAAAGTTCAATTTTTCTCTAAGTTTTTTTCTTTCTTCTCTTCTCTTCGTTTTTCGTCTCTTATTTTAAACCAGTATTTCTTAGTCTTAGTCACTTTGTTTAGGGTCTTAATTTTGCATAATTTATTCATACATATATTTTAATTTGATTCATATATTTCGATAGTGCAAAATAATAACATTTTGTTAAGCTAATTTAAAATCAACAGTTACCTACATAACCACAAAAAAAAATCCCTTGTAAAATATCTGCTTCAAAAACAAACTCATTCATCCCAATAATATTATCCGTATTTCCTGTTTTACGATCTTTTTGATTGAAACGAAATCTCAAAAGTATATTCAATAAAATGAAAAGTAAGCATCTAAAATATAATTGTGACATTTCCATTCATTATATTTTAAGGGTTATCTAAAAGCCCTTAAGGAAAAAGAATAAAGGAATCAGGAAGACAAATATTTTAACAAAATTACTTTTAAAATAAAACATGATTCCGTTTATAGGAATAAAATAATTATATTTCGCTTCTACATGCATATTGCTATAGGTCTCTTTTTCCACCCCTAATTAATTAGCAAATGTATGAGTCGAAAACTGTAGGTACTTAATTCATTATAGTGCCGTGAATAGATCTACGGCCGTTCCCAATATTCTATCTATCTGTTGATTACCATACTCGAGATAGAAATTTGACGTAATTTGTATATGGAGCTAATGTCAAAATCCTATCTCTATTAGGAAAATCCAGAAATAGATATTTTATTGAATTCCGCAGTTAGTCGTTACACATTATCACGAACAGACGGTGTATTCTGATCAAGTCACGTGCCAACCAAATAGATCTTTGCATTGTTCTGAAATCAACCCCTTTACTGTTGGCTGGCTACCCTCCAAAGATAATTGGGTTATTTATGTATCATGCGAACCCAAAAATACTACATAAATATACAGACAATACAGCGTTTCCTCTAACACACTTTTTAGGGTTCCGTACTCGAAGGGTAAAACGGGACCGTAGTTATAAGTCTTCGCTGTCCATCTATCTGTACGTCTGGCACTTGGTCTGTCGCCATGTTTTATTTCATTAACCATATTGTAATTAGACAGTTTTTTTCGCAGATGACGTATTTCTGTTGCCGGTATAACACTAAATACTGAGAACTGTTCTAAAATTAATATTTTAGGGAGCAGCCATACAACAAACGTTTTGCTCGTTTTATAGATGCGGAACTCTTCGTGCGTGAGTGACTCGCACTCGGAGGGTTTTTAATGAAATTTTGGCCACGCCGAGCCCACCACATTTTCGTTGAGCACTGGCATAGAATAGGAACACGTGGTATCACTCCGATGTCAGTCTGGCACAAGAGAATTTGTCTGAAACTATGTGACGCGGGAATGTTTTAAACGGAAATAGAATAGATATTTTACTCCGTGAATTCTGATTGAAGGGAAGCTCCACATTTTATAAATTACATTTTGGGACGGTCAGTAGGTACTTTAAGTTAATATAGAGTTACATTTTAGGGAAATGGAAGTAGACAAAAGTTTATCTCATGAATCAAACTAACTATTATGAATTCGTGTTAATGCGATCTATATACAAACTAATCATCTAACAAATGCTTTTTTTAATATTAATAAAATGAAATAAAGAGAGAGAAATTCGATGGCCCTGTACACATAGGTATACCAGTCAGTGAGTAAAAACAATTTAGTATAAGTAGTAACAGCGGTTCCGATAGGTAATACCATCCATCATGATCAAATAAAATGAAAACGTACGTTCTCAGAAGGTATATAAGATATTGTATCTGAAATCACTGCAATAGCGGGAATGGAATTCTAAATTTCTAGAAAATGTATTACGTTTGAAAGATATAGAGGACGCACTAACGAGTTTGTAATATCAGTTCTACATGTACATTTTTTTTATATTTAGCCAGAAATGTGAAATATTCACAATAAAACCTTTTAGCGGTGGAATAATAATGTAAAATTAAACTAGAGTAATTAATGCTAAAATTACAGTAGCACAAGCACCTTCATTAACTGCAATATTGAGTTCCTTTTATAAATAGTGCCAACAAATAATTTAACCAGGTTACACAATAAGTACCTACAACCCATATGCAAAATAACTCATGTTGAACTGATTTGATTATACTTCAATATTATATTTTTTTTAAACGGGTAATAGACCCAGGCAACATTATTCGTACAAACCATATACATGGTAAAATGCATCGGATTTCTTAGTGACATAAATCTATTGAACATAGTTATACTTATTACTTTTCCATAAGAAAGAAAAACCCTTGAAAAACCCATAGACCAGCCGAAAGCAAAAAAATACTGTTATGTCGATAAAAAATTACCTTTTTACCCCTTCATTTTCACACCTTTTTTACAGGGTCAATGAAAATTGAGAAGGAGATTTACGTGGATGAATTCGAGGAATGATGGCGTCCTAGCCGATTATCGGCCACGGCGGCTGTTCTCATATAAGGAGATCAGCCAGCTGCGCAGGACATATTATAGTGCACAAGCATTTGCGCAGACACAGGTGCACTCCCTATTCCCTCACTCTCATAACCCGATGGGACGGCAATCCGACACGACCGGAGAGAGATCAGGCGCAGGACCGACATTAACGTGCTCTCCGATGCACGGGTGTATCAATCACCAACTTCCGACTCCGGGCTGTTTTGTGAAAGTTTCTAAAACCCACAAAGCGATTTCGGCCCGTCCCGGGAATCGAACCCGAGACCTCGTGCTCAGCAGTCGGCTATGCGACCACTAGACCAACGAGGCAGTTGGTCATGGTCGCATACATGGCATGGCTACGTAAAAAAGGTCTTAAAAACAAACAATGTGTACATTTTGTATATTTTGAGCTTAAATATAACTTTAGTAGGTACCCTGTTGACATTCATTGATTGCGTTTTTGAGTATCTACACTTCAATAGCTTATTGATCCTTGAACGTGTAATTCAAAAGTGATTTAGCCTATTTTATAATATAGTTTAGAGACTTTTCCTTTGCCTGGCATAAAACGTTAAGCACTATCGATAATCGATAGTTAATAATGAAAGAAATGAAGCGATTTGAGCCTTTGTCAAGGAGCCTATTTAAGAACCTTAATTCGAAGTATTCAGGCGTTTCTTGTGTTATAAGTATTAAACGTTTAGACCTTTCAGATTATCATAATAGGTACAACTCCATAAAGAAGCTTAGGCAAATTTCATAATTAGCAAACCGATTAAGTCATAGGCCTGCTTATTATCGATCGATTTTTGTACTATAGTACCTACATTGTTTAATATAGGTAATGTAATTGAAAAATTCAAACCTTGTTTTGAATTAGATTCAATTTAGAAATATTACACGGAACACACGTCTCAAAATGTGTTACTTAATGTGGAAATACGTTCCATCTCCAAAGACTTGGAGTCTACGGAGCACTATTTCCATTTTAAAATAATAAGCTTGACTATGATTGAAAATTTCTTGACTAAGTATACCGTAAGAGAAAAGTTAGGAAATCGATTACAGGATCTCTCTCTACAGGCTTGTAGACCTTTACGACAAACGAGGTATCCATATTGTATGTCCGTGTTTATTAGCAGTCGCTGCTATCTAAACATCATACGTAATTTACATGGTGTAGGTACCTTTGTAAACCATGGGGCGGCAGCGCGGCGCGCTCATAACAATTAATCAACGTCAGAACCGAGTCAAGTCGCAATTTATTTATTTCAGTCTCGACAACAATATATACCTCATAAAACACCTTCAATTTGAACTTTTAAAACCCACAAAAACTAGAATACTAAATCATAAGCAAATAAAATATCTCAATCCGTGTAAATCACCCAAAATCTATGCAAATAAGACCATTAATCTTCGAAGTTTGTTTCAATTACCACACAAAAGCGTATTCAGTAAGATTCAGTAGCAGTATTTGTTCTTTCGTTTTGTAGCCGATTGCGTAGGAAATTCATTTTTATTATTGAACATATTTATTTAACAACGTTAATACCTTTACTTCACATCGGTAGAGTATCCTGTAAACGTAATAAATAGGCTCGCTATGAGAGAATTAGATGCTAAAACTGATTTATTAAAGCCATTTAGGAGAGCTATTTCGAGTCTAGTTAAAGTGCCGTCATTGCAAGAGTTATGTTTATTGTTAGCATCTAAGTACAATGACATAATGTGTATATTACCACACAAACGGATATTAAGTTACGGTGGATTTCAATAACCTTTCCACGTTTGTTATAGAAATCTACCGTTAATTTATAATTGTTTGATCTGACCATAGTATCACGTGTCGGCCTGCCAAAATCATATAAATTATGTGGTCGATATGTTTTTTACGTGCCACTAGTAGAGAATAGGTCAAGAAAGTCGAAGAAAAGATTATTATGAGAAGCATGACATGACAAAATGAAAGATACACGTCGTGCTGAGGTCATAAGTTCATAACAGAAAGGTGAAATAAAAGATTTGTTGTACACACATAGTCAAACACTGAAACTACGTTCCGATATAGAGGTATGCATATGGACGACAAAGGAATGTAAAGTATGTATTGGAATCTTATGTTTACTTTAAAAAAAGAAAAAACTATTTTAAAAGATCAGATCAGATATTTGCGCAGAAAGATATGTACACTCCCACTCTCATTCACTCTCATAGCCCGTTAGGCCGGCAATTAGACACGAACGGCGAGAGATCAGGCTCAGGACCGACACTTACGCACCCTCCGATGCACGATCAATCAACTTAGCAAAGCTTTATGAAAAAATTCTCAAACCGCCAAAGCGATTCCGGCCCGACCTGGGAATAGAACCCGAGACCCATGCACAGCAGTTGCGCTATGCGACTACTAGACCAACGTTCAAAGAATATTACTATTGTATACTTATGTAGACTGAATGATATAGGTAAGTATACCTAAAGATTTTTAAATAAAGAAATATGTTTTTATTTAGTCAACACGCAGCATACCTAACTATAATTGTGATTAGTTTTAAGCCTAACATTGTTAAATACTTTAAAATTGTTCTCATGTAAGCGAAATTGTAAAGTTTCTTGTTTGAGATAATAAATTCTATAACCACAAAAATATACGAGAGCTTAAGCAACATACGTAGTAAAGTAAATCTTCTCAAAGTAGCGTGTCTTTTAATGAAAGTACCTACATAGTAGCACAGTTTAAACACTACCCTCATAAAGGGTTAGACGGCATCGTTGGCGTTACTTTGTAGATGTTCAAAAAATATTTATCTAATAATATTAAAAGGGCACTTTAAAATTATTTAACAACATTTAAGAACTTTCCCAAGAGACTAAGATGTAACAAAGTAAAACCAACTCTTAATTTGAACGAGAAACTTAAAAATCATTATTTGAGACTAAAAGCTTTAGACGGTTATACGGTACCTATATTTAATAATGAAATACTTGCAAAACTATGGTGGTGATAATACAAAAAAATCTGAAATATGTAATATGCTCTAGTTACTACGTAAGTATTATATTGGCTTGGCACCGACATCAAACCTATGGGTAAATAGCACTTTATAATATAGGAAGTATATAATTAATATGATTTTTTACTTTTTAGTTTTGAAGTTGGTTTTTTTAACTTACTTATTTTTATTTTATACTTTTAGTTTATTCCTGCATTTTTATCGGGAATGGGCCACTATGTGGAATTTCAGTTCAATCAGACACTGGGAAGATAACAGACAGGTGAAACTAGAAGAAAAGCTAAAAATACTCCTAAAATAAAAACGAATGGGCCTACCTGAATAAAATTTATTTGGGACCAGTTCGAAGCTATTCCGCATCAAACAAAAACTAATTACTTACGTAAATCGGTTCAGAAACCTCGGAGAAATCGGTGTACAAAAGTAACATAAAATAATACCGGCCGAATTGAGAACCTCCTCCTTTTTGTTGAAATCGGTTAATAAAATCGAAAATTATTATCTTAAACTTTGATTCCAATTTTATTGTAGCATTATTGCATGATATAAAAGCTTAGAGTAGCCGCAAATCAGAACTTTACCGAATCGGGGGTGCCGGCTACAGGTGCATCGGCCACTGGGGGCATAAACCATGTACTCAAATCAGAGACGATCGGAGGCTATAACATGTATTCGTCAGAAGACTACCAAGATGCATAAAAATAAATTGTAAAAAAAGTTTTAAATTAAATACAGAATACATTTTATAATATGTACTCCGCAATCGTAAAAATGTCAACATTGTAATTATAAGCAGTTTTATTTGAAAACATGACTGTTATTATTTTCTCACCTATATGTGCATTTTAAATATTAAGTTTGT
Organism: Heliothis virescens; assembly: GCA_002382865.2. Classification (NCBI taxonomy): domain Eukaryota; kingdom Metazoa; phylum Arthropoda; class Insecta; order Lepidoptera; family Noctuidae; genus Heliothis; species Heliothis virescens. Next base: position 5,236,920 of record NWSH02000006.1, on the reverse strand, counting down.
ATATTAAGTTGACAGTAATATTGATGTCGATAGATTGAAATGATAAATAGATTTTAAGCGCGATTTCAGTCCAAGGTTCACTTCAATTTGGTACCTCAGCCTGAAATCTGGTAAGCGCACGCCTTTTGTAATACAATGCAAATTGTGCTCGACGCGTGTCACCCAGAGTTTTCAATAATCAAATATTAAGCAAAACATTATGACCATCACATAATGAAACCAAACAAATTGATTTTACAGATAGAGATTATATTATATAAACTTTAATCAAACTCACATGCTTTTGGCATTTTTTGAGAAAGGTATACTGAAACCCACTTACATTTTGAATACCAGAATTTTCTAGAACATTTACGACATTCTTTATTTTTGTTTTAAACATTTTTATTAAAGGGAGTGGGTCTGTTTGTACCACGCTTAACATCTAAAGTTGTAGTTACAAAGAAAATGAACTAAGCTGAAAAATAAACCTAAGTTCTCGAGGAAAATATTTCAAATGCGATTTCATAAAAATAACTATCGATTTGAAATTATCGCACTATGAAGGCAATAATAAGCACCTGAATGCACTTGATAAAGGCAATAATAAGCACCTGTTCGATTATGAATACATATGATAAAAAGGACATTTTCAACAATAGAGAAAATGCCTTAAAATGCAATATCCTTTCACAGACAAACTGTTACTCGTTGCGCAAGTTTTATTACACTTGAAATCTTAAATAATAACATAATGGTTGTAAGATCTTTGGCGAAAATAAAATGAGTACACAACGAATAGTAAAAATAGTTCGCGATTCGCTTTTAGTGCTCATCAAACTTTAAAAAGATTCAAAATAAATGAGACGTTACACTAAATTCTTAAAATTCCTTATTAATCTTTAAAATATATAAAAATGTATTACCATTAGGATTTGATGAGTACGGCCAGTTTTTCACTCCCGTTCCTTTAAATAAAACTTTGCAGTCCCTACAACCATAAGAATTTAAAGTTACAACCGATTTCTAAAGCACTTACGCACTTCTAAAACACCATCATAAAAATCTGTATATAAATGACAAAGCGAAAGTCACACGAGAGTAATTAGAAGAGAATATTTTTAAATTAAAATGCACAATCACTGGCAAAATAAACGAATTAATTTATACAACAAATAAAAGTAAGCATTGTTGTGTACGCACGCCTGTAAACTGTGGATAAGATAGCGGGTNCACACGAGAGTAATTAGAAGAGAATATTTTTAAATTAAAATGCACAATCACTGGCAAAATAAACAAATTAATTTATACAACAAATAAAAGTAAGCATTGTTGTGTACGCACGCCTGTAAACTGTGGATAAGATAGCGGGTTAGAGACGAGCGTTCGACACGCCACGGCTAGCAATCTGCCCTGTAGCTGAAAGCGCGAAACAAGACGAGCGAACGCCGCCAACCACACGACATTCGTACCGCAGGAAAATTGCCCACTGAAGCTCGCCCGACTAGCTCCCACTTATCCAACTTTTACCCGCGTTTTTATCAAATGTTCCTTTCAGATTGTTTAAATACTCCTTTGTTCAAAGTTCTTTTTTTAAATTACATTTCTTTCTTCTTCTTTTGTCTGTATTACTAAGGAAGTAACTTCAAGTAACCTTCCCTTCGTTCAATTTTAATAACGACTTTGATGGAACCACCAAATCTGTACTACAAAATTTTAGTCGTAAGTTGTAAAAACTTTTACGCTAAACGTATTATGTACAATAGGTATTATTAATTATGAATGCAGTGGTGTAAGCAACAAAGTAAACAAGGTTATAAATGGTTTCGTTTCGTGCCCCTTATACAAAAAAGATCTTGTTATGTTTGGCCAAATTAGGCCCTTAGTATAAAATGGTATGAAACATACGATCTTTGACATCGACTATTACATTATTTATTCCATATTATTAGAAATAAAATTCCAAGTTCATAAGAAATAAAATAAACCATGATTTCGTGACAATTATTTTTTCTGTACTAATTTTTATCTTTCAGAGCATGTCGATGATCTACTTACTTGACATTTTGACTTTCTCGTAAAACCTAGCTATTGAGTAATTAGATTCAATCAGTCACTTTCAATTTGTTAAAATTGAAACATATTTAGTGGCTAAGGTTATTCTTTCATAGTTATTATAATTAAACTAGGTATTACGTTTAGTTCGAAATAAAGCCGAAACTTAATTAATTATAAGAAAAAACACATAACATGCAAACATTTTGATGAAGCTATAGAGCATCTTAACACTATTACTCTCTCTATAAATAAACCAGACGCCAACTCAAAAGACTTTTATCAAAAACTAATCAGATTCGTTAAACTTCATTCAAGTCCTTGGGAACTAAAGTAAAGCAAAGAGCATGTTCAAGACAGCAAGACATTAAGATCTCCTCTTCAAACCTTAAATATAGTTACACAAGTATAGAATCGTATATGAATCCTAAGAGCATTTTTTATGTGCCAGTCTACGAATAATGTGACAGTCAGCTCATTCAGAATATACTTTATTCTGTACAGCAAAAATGTGACAGCTGAATTCAGTCATACTTACATATACATAAGAATATTCTTTTCAGAACACAATAAAGTAACGTTGTGGTGTATAAATAAATGTTTGAAACTGATAGAAGTTTAGATAACGCAGTTATTGCAACATATTTAGTTTGGTTGATGACCAAGGTTCTCTAACCATACAGTTATTTATGTGAATGGCAGGTGTATAAAATGTTCTTAGGGCTAGTTTTCCAAGGTTTTATTGTAGGTATATATTTTCCTTCGATTTTTTTTAATAGAGGCCGGATGTCTGCATTCGTCCTCAGTTGATTTCAATGGGAGTCCATTGAAATCAACTGAGGACTCCTCTCAGTTTTTTATATATAGACTTTTTTTATAAAGGTGATTTCATATGACGTACGTCACGTTATAGGTAGTGTTGGTATTCATCTGTTAAAATCATTCCGGAAAGACATTCCATATCTAAAACGTTTTGTAAGGGTAAAAAAAGCTTAAAGCCAGTTTTTTTTTATTTCGCTTATCAAAATAAAAATCTATATATACACATGGAAATAGTTATGGCTTGTATTATATTATAATCGCCTAAAGCACTTAATAGTTTCAGAGAACATAACAGATCCGTCTATAGGTAACAGTAAAGGTTAGCGCACTCCGAGGTCATCCCTTACATAATTTGTCTAGTATACTCATAGTATAGCCTACTAGTCTAATATAGTCATCTCAATCTTAAAAAGACTAAGAATGGTTCCACAACTGGTGATCACTAAAATATGAAACCTTTACCAAATTAGAGGACGTTAAATGAGTTACAAATAAACATTTCAAAAACCAGATTCATTAAGGGCCAATTCGACCAAATAAGGAATTATCCGAGAGTAAATTGTTGTTTCCTCCAGAATAAACAACGTTTCTGTTTTACCAACTACAAATCCAAGACTCAACTCACTAATCGGGAATAAATTTTACAACGCCGGTTTGGCGGTATAGCAAAATAGAAGCAAAAGTTGGCGGACTACCATCAGCTGATAATAGGTTATAAGCAATTGACAGATATGACTGAATATACGACAAAAATGAGTTGACGCAACATTAGCTGAATTACCGTTCCGTATTGGAGTAATAATTTTTTGCCGGGTAATACATTCGTTCAACGTTCACTCCTCTATTTATTCTATACCTGAGATTGCATTAAAAAATTACTTTTGATTCACTCGAGATTAAAATCGTGGAATAGCTTAATCTTGGTATAATAAGTCGTAGAATAGTTCAAGTTTGGTCGAATCGACCCTTAATCACTTTGGAAGCAAACGAAATTATACGGAGAATAAATATTTTCGATACGATTGATCGGTGACATCACAATGTTCACAAACGTCGTCTTATTCGTATTTCTTAAATCAATCACATTTTCTCCAGTAAAAGCGCTTCTGCGGAACAAAGAACCATTTGTAACTGACCTGAGACATCGTTACTTTGTAAGAGTACCGGAACTGATGCAAGAAAAGGCATGTTTTTATAAATTTCTATGGAACCCTTCATACTATAAATGTCGGAAGAATATTTTAATTACCACAATTGTTTACTGGCCTAGATAGAGATAAATATTTTCTAGGGAATTCTTTACAGTTTCATTTTCATAAGTCAGTTTGAAAACTGCGACCGGATTAATTACTCACAATTTTGATTTCCTTTTTGATGATTTGAACCCGCAAACTTTGCAGGAATTGCCTGTGGGGCCACCAAAATTATCACGTAAAAAGCGAACATTTTAATTCCCATTGCGTCGTCTCTTACAGTGGTTTTATTTGGACCCCAGCATTTCGGTACTTACCTATATAGAAATAATAAAGAATTATCAATAAAGAATTGAGTATTATGTGTAAAAATACTATAATCATAAACATAGAGTGATAATATCATGAATATATACGAGTATTTGTGAATAGTTATCTTACATTCGTATTCAGCTACCATGCCAAACCAGCGGCATATATTTTCATTCAAACATATTATGATTTATTTACCTCGACAAGTGAGTCTGCCACAGACATAAGAAGACTGAATAAAACCTGCTGTAATTTGTAGGGAATTCAACGCCACCAATGTCGGCCACATTAGAAATGGCGGCCCTGGCAACATAGGCCTAAACAAGAAACATAGAAATGAAAAGAAGCACGCTATTTATTACAACCACGAACGATCCTATTAATTATCATGTTCACTATTAAGCTAATAACCGTATTTAAACTAAAAATATGAAATTACTGCACGTTACTGCTTCAATTTATAACAAAGTAGCGTAAATATCATAGCTTTGTTTAGATAACTATGCTTATTTCACTCGTCTATTGTAATGAGGTAAGATTAATTACAGTTATTTGTCTGATGTTATTGTTAATAGAGTGATAGGGGAACAATAATCTGTAAGCTGCCATTGTCATATACAAGCACTACTTACAGTGAAACTGGGTTACTTTATTCGATTGATTAAAATCTACGTGATCCTAGTGCGCCTAGAATGTTGCTACTGTTAAAAAAATACTTTATAACCATAGTTTTTTATATTCTTCACAGTCACGACAGTCACGACGGTCAGCCGTACCCGAATCTGTAAAATTTTGCCAATCGAACATTAACCTTCCACTATTGTGATCAGATTGAAAATCTATTGCAGAAAGACAGATTGCGGTAACTTGATGGGCTGTCGTCAGCACATTAGTGTCACCTAGAAAGTATAGGTATTTCGAGCTCTGGCTAAAAGCATGAGATAAAAATTCTAGCCATTCAGCAAGGCTGCCCAAAATAGAAACTGCGCGAAAATGTATGAAAAGCCACCTGCGAAAAGGTTATTTAATCGAAGCCTCCAGCAAATCGATATCATTTTACTGAACATCGTTTTGAAATTAAAATAAACATTTTAGATTGCATGCCTCTATTTTTGTCATCACCGTTCGATGTCAAGCGAAACTCATATTTTGCGGGCTTTCATTTTACTATTTTTTTGATCAGAATTTAAATTCTATACTCTAAACAACGACTTTTCTATATTTTTTTCTAAGCTGTCACTTAAATACTTGGTCTTTTTTAAATGGTTTTATTTATAGCTTAAAACAATTCATATTTAATCGAACAGGTTATATATTTAGTACTGCTATACCTAAATACAAATCATCGTACCAACTTTTCATTAGTGAGATATTTTTTTTTTAAAAGCTTTTATTTAACTTGCAATGTATGTAAATATATTTGTGTGTTCGGGTGAAATCTTTGAACTCAATTTTGAAGTAGATATATTCAACCGTTTGTGCTGAAATTTTGTGGACGCGTTTAGTTTGGATGACAATATATGATAAGGTATGTGACGTCATTCTAAATTCAATATGGCGGATCATACAAGATGTCCGAACAGTTATATTTAATCCACTTATACAATATGGGTATCATATAAAAGGGCTCGTTGAGAGTAACTAGAAAAAATATATGACGTCATTCTGAATCCAATATGGCGGACCATGCAGGATGGCGGAATAGTTACCTTTAGTCCACTTTTACAATATGGGTATTAAATGAAAGAGCTCGTTAATAGTAACTAGAAATAATGGCGAAAACTAAAAAGTAAAAATAAATTAAAAGTAAAAAAAAACGTTTAAGAAAAAGCTTTTATTTAAACGCTCTAAAAAGAAGAAAATAAATTTTTGTCAATAATAAAAGCTTGTCGCGAGGTTTACATACCTATCAATATTACTTTACCTATATCATAATAATTTGTGGTAAATCGAGCGACAAGCTTTTATTATTGACAAAATTTTATTTTCTTCTTTTTAGAGCGTTTAAATAAAAGCTTTTTCTAAAAAGCTTTTTTTATACTGTATTGAGAACTTCTTTTATATTATTTCCACCGCTGCTTCAGGCAATCACAGAGTGCACTGAGACAGACAAAATCTTACTTGTAGGTACGTGTTGTGAATTTCAAAAGAGGCCGATTTTCTTTTATGAATCTCAGCACTATAATATTAATAAAATGATTGCAAATCCTATCAAAACAGGTTCTACAAAATGCTTGCTTGGGTAGCAATAACATTCATTTTGGGTCTATCTATAGCGATATTCCCTGGTCATCAGAATGTTTATGTAATATCATAGAATAAATTAAATATATATATTGAAATGAAGAGGACTTGAACAAAGTTGGCAAAATGTTAAGTGAAGTAGGCAAATAATATAGCAATATACCCTTTGCCAAACGTTAAAATACCTATAAGCCCAGTCAAGTAAAAGGTAAAAGCTCAACTCAAGTAAAATGTTTGACTTTAAATCGTTAAAAGTTTGTTGAATATCTGAACTCTTCAATCGAGATAGCTCTAGTTTTTTTCCGATGGTAACTAAGTTAGCTGTCCGTATGTGACCTTGCCTATTTCATTTAGAACAGGTACCCTAAAAATAGTACGTAGGTATACCACTAATACTAATGAAAGCCTACAGACCTACTTACCGGCCGACCTAACACACATTAGGGCTCAATTACATGACGACGCGATCGCAACGATATACAATTAGAGATACTTGACCATAATTAAAAAGTAACAGCTCTCTACATTCTGACTGGATTTACTCAACTTTAGAACAGTTTAATGGGTTCTAGGTCCTTAGACATTCTATGGTCGGGATTTGAATGTTATTCTTTGTATTTGATCTATAAATATCTGAAACAAAAATAAGTTATCCTATTAAATATAAATATGTATATAAGTAGAGATTTTGAAAAACTTGAAGACCAAAGTATACGATATTTCAAGTATTTCCGTTTCAGACTATGATTTATATCACGCGAAATGCAAATAATTTAATACAAGAATTAAAATCCAGATGCAAGATGCGTTCCACTGAAATCATTATTGAACCAGTCTAAGTTCGATAACGTATTCTAAGATAAGCCTGTCAATTTACATATTCAGATTAATCTGAGATGAGTGAGACCCCTTAGCGCACTATCTCAAATCCTTAACTCCTTAGTACACCTATATCATTTTCACTACTTGATATGTCCGTAATTCTATATACCTAATTTAACTAGAGTGTATACCAAAAACCCTCCATTCATGCTCAATGACTCGGCTCATTGATTTTAGATCCCTTAATGACTTAATCTGATTCAATTCTTGGACTTATTTTCTTACTAAAAAACTGAACATAAAGTGTTTAATACGTACCTACTGTAATATTTTTCAGAGAACCATGCTTAACAATAAATTATAATAAATCCGTTTTCATGTTATATTGAATTTAGTTGTGTATTTTTAATATTATAATAAATAAAGGATTATTATGGTAAGGTTTATGACACTTTCGTTCGTTGGTGTACAAAGAATAATAATTTACAGACTGCTTAAATATAAGTTTCTAAAATGCTCTAAAGTTTAAAGACACTTGAATTATATTTACATATGGTGTTATACTGAAAATGCTTTGAAAAGCAATTTAAATTTTAGCTCACTTAAAATGGTTTTCTAAATATTTTTTGGAGAAAAAGAACCCTTCATTCAAATAACTTTTAAATGTGAAATTAACAGTTCGATAACTAATCATAAGGTAAACGCTGGTAATTTCGACAGTGTCCCAATAGTCGTCAGTTTTTGAAAAAATGGCTATTAATTAATTATAGCCATGTCTTACTGAAAGTTTTTAATTACAATGTATTTTTGATTATATATGCTATAGTAACAATGACAAACCTCAGTCGTAATTGTAATAGCGTCTAAATAATAAGCAATCAAAGTTGGGTACTGAGGAATTTTGTACATTTTTGTTAATTCAGGTACTGAATCGGACGCCTGGCTTACTACATTAGATGTCTTGTGTTGTCGGTGTAGTGGGCTGTTTTGTTAGTTTGATTATTTTTTGAAGTAGTTTAACTATCGATCTATCGATTTAACCTATAAAATTGAGTTATTTTCTTCATTATGATTATTTTATCCCGTGTGACATGTACTGGTACTTGTAGAACCCAGCTTGACCCAGTACTCGTCATTTTTTGTATATTTATGACGGTGACTGGGACACGCTAATAAAAGTGAATGTAAAGTCGACATTGGTTGTTATTAATGGAATTTAAAATGTATTTGTTATTTAAATTACCTAACTTTTTCAAGAATAATTTAAAAAAAGGTAATAGGTATAAATGCAGTACTGATAACAAAAATCTTTGTATGTTAGTGAGTAGCCTATAGAAAACTAAACAAACCAATGTTCGCTACTGTGGTTACAATATGGCGGAAAAAATGGCCAGTCAAGAAAAATGCTACAAAAGTGGGTAACGGCGCATGAAGTGTTGAAGGGCGATGATACCTCGGCAAAATTCAACCACACATCATGCGCTTCTTGTGGGTCCAGCATCACCTACCCACTCCCCACTTACAACATTCACGCTCCAAACAGAGTTATTAAACCTGCCCTAGGGATAACACTCTCGTTTTCTTTAATTTATTAACTTAGAAGCATTACTTTCAAATAATTTCCTCATATAGCTTCCTAGCTCTACTTGCATGGTTTGATTTTCTCTACGATTCTTCTCGATAAACCAACCTACTGCTAAGTAAGAACCTATAATAAAATCAATATGAAATATAAACCTTTGACTTTGACGATCAATAAAAGTAAGCCAGAGATTGTCTAATCTAATTTGTCACCTTTCACTTCTATCAGCTAACGATGAGAGTGAGGCATGGTTATTTGGAATATAATACCGACGGGTATTCCCTAGCATTCTCATCATGCATGTCTGTACAAGACCACGAGG
>NWSH02000006.1:5173471-5184468 GCA_002382865.2 Heliothis virescens | reverse complement strand
CTTGAAATTCTGGTTTTTAAGTATGTGATTATAGCTTTCTGGATGACCAAAATTTCAGCGTTCTGGTCTAATCCAGAGGTTCTCAAATAGAGGCCTCAAAATGCGGCGAAATGGTTCCAGTAAAGGATGGTACGGCAGTGTTTGCTTTGCGCTCGACTTGGCGGGGGCACTGCCGTGCCCCCAAATATTACCTGCAACTTCGTCATTCAACTTTTTTCTATAGGACTTGTAGTTTCGCTGAAAATCGCGATAAATCGATTTTTACCCTTAAAAGCTCCCCCCCTCCCACTTCCCGACCACTAATGGAGTGGAATTTATTTTTTCTTCCATTTCTATCATATTCTCTTCCTTTTGGAATAGGTTTCATTCTACTATAATTTTAGTTGACTTTTTGCCTTGTTGAAAGGGATTAGCACTAGTCTATTCATTTAAAATGGATTTGAAAACCGAGTACTAAGTAGGTTTGAAGTACTCCATATTGAATAGAACCGTGAATGTAGGTTAGTTGTTAGTTTATTAAATACCAGCACTAAGTCACAACATTGTGATTTTTGTAGTGTGTGAAATATTATGTAAGTCAATTGTTATTGAAACGGTTGAGGCGCTCTGCTTAGACCTGAATTTAGCTGTATGTAAGGAGCATCTCCGAAACTAGTAAATATCCTACACTGCGCTATCCTATGACGACGATAACAACGCATACTGAAATGTTGTTAGATTTATTTTTGAGCTTGTGACTAGGTAACAACCATAATACGAATCGGTCTATCAATGCTTGATGTCGGCGATTCGTGAATTTATGTTAACAGAACCCAAATAAAAACCAAGACAGAACCAAAATAGCATGGAACCTACAGCTGTTTTACAATTACAATTTTTTTTTCCTGACTGTTTTATTTCCTGATTGCAAGAAATGTAGCGTAAGTAATAGAATTGGCGATTCTGAATTCAAGGTTTACCTCAGGATTTAGTTTGCCGGGCATAAACTATCTAGGACACCGTCCTTGTATAAAAGATGACTCAAGCAAGGATAGTATAATCGGATAAAAATAACTGGCCTTCGAGTCGAGAGCTTGTTGCCCGTTGGAAACACAGGCAATGCAATAGCTATATTTTCCACTAGCCGTTTTCCCACGGTTTCACTCGCATCCCGTGGGAATTACTGCCCGTACCCGGATAAAATATAGCCTATGTCACTCGTGAATAATGTAGCTTTCGAATGGTGAAAGAATTTTTTAAATCGGTCCAGTAGTTTTTGAGCCTATTCATTACAACCAAACAAACAATTAAACAAACAAAAATTAGTATTTTCCATGAAAACAAAATAAAAAAAAAATAGTCTATCACGACAAAAACGACGAAAAAAATAGTCATCTGAGTTGGTGCAGCACTTTCGCCAAAATTTGGGCTTGCTCAGTTGCATTTCTATCAAATTAATTGAGATAAAATGAAAATACTCGACTATTGTGATAAAATAAGTATCTAATCAATCTGCATGAAAATAAGTGAAACTACCCTCTTCCTATTCTCAAAGCAACACCAGATGGTTCTAAGGACTCGACTATGAATATTTCATGAACTCGAAGTACAGACGACAGCACATCAAGTTACCACAATCTGTCAAATTTCTGCAATCGATTTTCAACCTTATCACAATAGTCGATAGGTTAATATTCGATTGGTAAAATTTGACAGATTCGTATACGTTGACCTACTGTCGTCTGTACAATTTATTTCGTCTTATTGGTTGGTTATCGTGGGTACCATAACAGACCACAGGAACGGTAAATATCGCAGGTCTGGTTGATTCCATGACTCTTTGTAACGCATTATTATTTTTGCATTTATGACCCTAAGATAACTTGCTAGCAGAAGCTTTTTGCAAAAAAGTGCAAACCGCCAATTTCTTGTCCGTTGGTATCCTTATAAGCTTCTCCTAAGTCTGGCAAATACTAAGCTGAAAGAAAGCCACATAAAAATCGGTTCAGCTAAATCAATGATCGCGCGCAAACATACTTACCTGTAGGTCAAACTGAGAACCGTATTTTTTTAAAACGGTTAAAAATGATGGAAATGTACGTATGTCTTCGATTGTTTCATCTCAATCGTGAAGAGCAATATCAAAAAATAAATTCGAATAGTTATCTGCGTCCTATAACGGATTAATTTCACATTGGTAGATATATAACTTGAGAGCAATTAACTAGTAATGAGATTGGAGTAGAAGAAAATAATATCTTCAAAATAATACCTTTAGCTTATTGAAGTAACGTTATATTAAACGGGTAAACCCTCGGTTTCGCTTCGGAAGTCAAAAATCGGCTAGTGCGAAAGTGCTGTTACTTCTCAGTATCGCTGTCCTTACGAATGACTACTTAAGACATTTATTTTTACTTGCTTCCACATTTAAATTGAAATTAAGAGTCACACCATTGGTCATTGGGCGAATTGGACCCGCTTTGCGAAAAGTGGCGGACATGAATGAAAATGGTTTTAATTTAAAGGGAATAATAAGACCTTTCATTATATATAAATATTGCATTAAAATTCCATGGAGAAGAATCTACAGGATCGTTTAAAAATATATAATAATCAAATGATGTCAGAGGATTGTACAGGTCACAACGCTAGTTTGCATTGCTAACCGACTTCTCGAAAGAAGGAAGATCTTAATTTTGATGTCCAGGATCTGATGATGAACTGGAAACCCTGAGAAATCAAGGGCAACTCTAGAAAATTGTAGGCACACATGGATTAAAAAGTTGACATGTCACTCAATGGCAGTCAAACCTTTCTCTGTACAAAGATCTTGCCAATACGAATTAAATAAGGCCAAACACGTAGCAATTGCTACATACCTATGATGAGTTTTCCTGACTTTCTGTCGTCTCCATCATCAGGTAAGGTCCAAACTTCTCAGTCATGTAGACTCACTCAATACCTAATAACTCATAGCGACGAATATCAAGTTTTTACTTGGTGCAAGCCTACAATTTTCGAGAGTTGCCCTCGACTTCTCAGAGTTTCCATCATCAGATCCAGGCCGGATGATAACTAGGCTAATCAGTGTGTATTCTCTTAGATAATAAAGAGAGTATTTTTCAAATCGGCCCAATTCTGACCGTGGTAATCCTCATTGATATAGGGATTATAACTGGTGTTTACACTTGATTTTCTCGAGATTCCCGTGCCTCACATTAATGCGACTAATGCCATAGTAAATCAGAGCCTTAGGTCATTATATCGTACTATATTTCGTTTGTGTCCGCCGTGGGTATAGTTTCCATACAAAGGTGCCCAGTGACCAAAAAATTGAAATTAAGAGTCACACCTTATAAAATATAATTCAAAGAAAATATGGGGAAAGTAATTTTATTTAGAAGTCACTTTCAAAAGCTTTATTCAGATATCAATTAAACCTTATGCCAAATGCCCCAAAATGCAAACTCCGATGTAAATGCATCACAGTAACCAAAGCCAAGTATGTAAGTTAGTTCAGGAAAAACCACAACGGGCTTTTAAACTACTTACTTACTCCCAGATTTTCATATGATTTTCTTTGAGCTTCAGCTTATCTAAAAGCTTTTACCTTCATGTGTCACCTTCGGGACTTTCTGTAAGATGCGTCCGGGAAAAAGGTAGCTTCTCTAATATTTATACTTTGATGGCTCCTGCTTTTGGACCAAAAATAGCCGAGCGTGTCTTAGCCCACTCTAGAATTTCCTGTATCGTGGGAGCCTTTGTAAACACTCGCTACATAATCACAAACACTTGAACTACTTTACTATGTCCTTGCGGAATTGAGACCGTGGTACGCTCAGCAATTTCTCTTACGTCTCGTGTAAATATAGCAAGAACAATAATGTTCAGTTTAGAAACCGGAGGATTAAGTTGAACAAACCTTTATTAGGGATTTTATTCAAAATTAATCATAAATCACATATGGGATTGTAAAAAATGTCAAAATTTTTAATATAGGGATTAATTCATTCGTACACTAAAATGAAAGAAAAGAATTTCGATAGGTGCTAATCATAGATATTTTAAAGAAGGAGATATGCCCTGTAGACGAAAATGTATCGGATACCTGTGTCTCCAGTTTCCCCTACCACACGGCAACTACTACACGCGCGGTTTAGTAAAAGCAATAGATACATTGCTTGTCTGGTCACTGAGTGACAAACTTGCGTAGTTGTGAAGGAGCAATGTATTTATAGCAAAACAGTTCAGACTAGTTCGCGGAGACGGAATTTACGAATTATTTGCGGTACGATCGCCTGTTCGAGGAGACAGCGACACGCCCACTTACCACTTCTCCTGTTATTAATATTTCTGTGGTGCTAATCCAGTTATATTTCAGTTAGCAAATAAAATTACATATCTCCTTTTATATCAAATAGAATCGTAAAGATTTTAACACCTTTCATATTTGTATCATTTGATTACCATAATGTATATTGAGATCAATAAATCTAGCATATTTTATAACGTATTAGTCACTTTTAATGTATTTTCTACAGGTATTGACGGAAATAGCTAAGGCATTCAACATAAATGTAAACTGTTGTTCAACACTATTTGCCCAATATTTATGTCTGTTGCTTTTATAGAAATATAAGTTGAAAGACACGGAACTGAACAAACCACGTCTATCATACAAACGTACGTTCACGTTATATATGCTATTTACTTACAAACATCACGCCAGCGTATTTTAGAAGTTGCTGATTTAAATTGTTGATTGATGGAGATGAATGAAATGTATGTTGGATTCATCATTGTTAAAGAAATGTAACAAACATGTGTTATTTTTGACGTGTAAATTAAAGATCCTGAGAATCGGTAATATTCATGTGGGCTGATTAATCAAAGCTATGAACGAGTCAAGGTAATACCTCAAAATCTTGAGTGGTTTAGTCATAGTGAGAACTCTGGCATTCCGCATCTTTCGCTCCACTCTGAGTGAACGCCGTGTAAAAGAAAAATAAACTGTCTGAATACAATGAGATTGTTCACATTGATTACAATATCTAATTCCAAGTCGTACGACTTCTCGTGGCTCGTGGCATCTGAAGAACTAAAGTGACCAGATCATTTTTTTTATCATTTGAGCCTGGCTTTATTCATCGGAGTTAAATTTCAGTCCAGTGAGGGGTCTAATATCGCCTTTACACTACCTTCATACCCTTGTACGCCGAAACCACATCCATGCACACCACATAGGCATGTAGTGATAATTAGCAACATGTTCACTGATGTTCTCTCAATCCCGAACAATATCCAACATCCAGGAAATAACGTGAATTTACTGAAGTACATACCTACATACGGTGAACAGGAACGACGTTTGCTAAGAATAACTGAAATATCGGTCGGTGTGTTCGGTCGCTTTTGTGATATTGCAGGGATAATAGTAATATACAATGGGGTGACCTAGATAGATAGAAGACTGGATCCATAAATTAACAATGTCTGGTATTATTTAGATCAAATAGAATATTACCAATTTTGGCTTAGCCTAGCAAAGCGTTTGTAGTTCAAATATACGATTGATTTTTAGTAAACATGGGAGAAGAATTAAGAGACTTAATAAGCTAGGAATATTACTTATTCCGTTGCAGCGCCATATTCCATCGTATTTTTGGATGAGCTCAGAAATCCACACGTTTTGAAATTAAAAACAGATACAGGTACTTACGTACTACTTATCAATATAAGATACCAGCCTACGCCTGCGATATAATCCGCCGCCCGCGCCCCTTCACGCCATGCGCCACCTGGAGAAACTGCTACCATTGTCTTTTTTAGGCTCTTGACCATATTAGTCGGTTCAGTAATTTTGACGTGAAAGGACGACAGACAGACAGAGTTATTTCAGATTAAACTAGGGTATCGCGTACTTACACTAACCTACTGGCCCGTGTAGCTTCGAAATTCGTGTATTACAAATGTTCGACCTTTTCGGTAATAGTTACGTTAGATTCTTAGCATTATGAGAAATGGAAAGGCCTCTGGTCCTTCCCACAATTTATTGGTATTTTGTCTTGAATTAAATTATAGAAACTTGAAACGTTGTACCATTATTTCTTAAACAAGGCAGCTTGAATTTTTTTATAAGTAAGTTTAAGTAAAACTAAGTATGATGATCGTTGTGTCATCAAAAGCTATGCCTACTATGAACAGGGACACATACAATATGAGGGTGTGAACGTTTCATCCTTTAATAATACTGTAGCTACAATCTTATGTAGATTCCGAAGATACTTTCTAAGTAAAGAATCAATGTGCGTAACATGTGTTATGCTTAAGCATATCAGTAGCATAGTACGTACCATTATAATACCCGTAATATACTTACCGATATATCTTTATTATTATGTTATGGTGAATGCACATCTTCCGAAGCCGAACGAGATGAACACGCCGAACGCGCCGAAGTAATCATTTCTATTCCCTTAAAACCTGTCAAAATGAATGAAATTGACAGTCGCGATGATTTGGGCATGTACTTATCGGGTTTCATAAGATTTCATGTAATTAATTCTAAAGGTGGTATCCTTCGGTAAGTTCACGTTCGGCTGCAGTACATGTGGGTTCACCATAAAGTCGAAAGATACATTATTATGTACTTCTATAAGACAATAGAGCAGTCTACTTATTTACAGGTTTGTTCGATCATGTAGTTCTATAGGTACTTATGTATGTAGTTCAAGTCAAATGTTTTATTTACGTAGATTACAGACCTTTCTTACCTAAGTAATTGTTATAAGACAATGTTTACAACTTCTACCGAAGCCTTTCTGGGGAAACTTAAAATAATTTTGTATACCTACGCAGTTTCGTTTTCCTAGTACCTAGCTGATGGATAATACCTTTTTTTTTTTTTTTTTTATTCAAGCGAAGAAAATGCCTACGCATACCAACAACGCTCGGNTCTATTCCCTTAAAACCTGTCAAAATGAATGAAATTGACAGTCGCGATGATTTGGGCATGTACTTATCGGGTTTCATAAGATTTCATGTAATTAATTCTAAAGGTGGTATCCTTCGGTAAGTTCACGTTCGGCTGCAGTACATGTGGGTTCACCATAAAGTCGAAAGATACATTATTATGTACTTCTATAAGACAATAGAGCAGTCTACTTATTTACAGGTTTGTTCGATCATGTAGTTCTATAGGTACTTATGTATGTAGTTCAAGTCAAATGTTTTATTTACGTAGATTACAGACCTTTCTTACCTAAGTAATTGTTATAAGACAATGTTTACAACTTCTACCGAAGCCTTTCTGGGGAAACTTAAAATAATTTTGTATGCCTACGCAGTTTCGTTTTCCTAGTACCTAGCTGATGGATAATACCTAGTTCTACAAAATCAACTCAAATTTCGTTAAAATAATAATGAGGGTTATTTGTAGAATAAGAATATAATAAANCTCGCACCCACTAAAAACTCCGCCATCATGTCCTACTCCCGCTTTGTTGTCAGAGGAGTCACGAGAACTGCTACGCATGACTTTCGCGGCTGATGGATAATACCTAGTTCTACAAAATCAACTCACGTTAAAATAATAATGAGGGTTATTTGTAGAATAAGAATATTATAAGNCGAACGAGATGAACACGCCGAACGCGCCGAAGTAATCATTTCTATTCCCTTAAAACCTGTCAAAATGAATGAAATTGACAGTCGCGATGATTTGGGCATGTACTTATCGGGTTTCATAAGATTTCATGTAATTAATTCTAAAGGTGGTATCCTTCGGTAAGTTCACGTTCGGCTGCAGTACATGTGGGTTCACCATAAAGTCGAAAGATACATTATTATGTACTTCTATAAGACAATAGAGCAGTCTACTTATTTACAGGTTTGTTTGATCATGTAGTTCTATAGGTACTTATGTATGTAGTTCAAGTCAAATGTTTTATTTACGTAGATTACAGACCTTTCTTACCTAAGTAATTGTTATAAGACAATGTTTACAACTTCTACCGAAGCCTTTCTGGGGAAACTTAAAATAATTTTGTATGCCTACGCAGTTTCGTTTTCCTAGTACCTAGCTGATGGATAATACCTAGTTCTACAAAATCAACTCAAATTTCGTTAAAATAATAATGAGGGTTATTTGTAGAATAAGAATATAATAAACTTGTTATAGCGTTGTTAAATTAAATGATGCCGTTAACAATTGATTTCGATATTTGATTCATTGAGAACAAACTTGAGACAGACATCGATCTTGACGTTAACAGAACTCCATTAATTTACCTAATCTTGCTATCCGATTTCAAATCAAGATAATCAATGTATTTTTTGTAACCGTTTTCTTATTTCTTTAACTTTCGCAGCGATATCTGTTGCTTAAGGATTCATTGAAAGAAAACAGACTGGATTTCAACCTATTTTGTTTTTGTAATTAAAGAAGTAATGGTAACTATACATGGCTGGTCATTTTGCCTGATATTTATAATTTCTGTACTATTATATATCTCACTACTATATATATTAATGATTCTGAGAATAGTTTCTTCTTTATTATTCTCGTAATCAACCTTCCTTTTACAGACTCTTTCCAAGAAGCAAACTAAATTAGAAATTAAAATCATATTTCCCGCTACATTGTTAACAAAAAATTAAAGCACTATTTCAGAGTATAATGCGACAACTATACAATACTAAAATACGATGGCATCCTAAAGAAGTAATTCCAATAAAAAAACTTTAAATGGAATATTAAATGAACACAATTACATAAAAACCTGTGAAACTGGCCCTGAGTCTCATAGGTTCCATATAAAGTTCTATACTTACAGTTATCTGACAGATGATGCGGAATGATGCCATAGTAAAGAAGTCAAAATTATAAAACATTTGCATAGCACTTATTTGGCACCTGTGAAGCCGGGGATAATAAATAATTTAAGCCACAAGCCGCATGTCTATGGCAGGTAATGATGATGATTTCAACCCAATTAATATCAGAAGTTCAGCCAATATCCTACAAGTAATTTCTTTATGGAAAATCATTCTAATACTTTTTTTTTTATATATATCGATGGGAAATCATCAGCATGACCCCTCNAATCAATGTATTTTTTGTAACCGTTTTCTTATTTCTTTAACTTTCGCAGCGATATCTGTTGCTTTAGGATTCATTGAAAGCAAAGGGACTGGATTTCAACCTATTTTGTTTTTGTATTAGAAAATCATTCTAATACTTTTTTTTTATATATATCGATGGGAAATCATCAGCATGACCCCTCCCGCTGTGGGTGACAGCGGAAGGGAGTGTCAGACTTTTACTGACTAAAACCCACCATGTTCCTTCGGGAGCCCTTTGTGTGCCAGGGCCGCGGTAACTCTTTCGAACAACCCGCAGCCCATCATTCTAATACCTTGATTAGAACTCACCACCCATGGTCTTTCATCAGCTCGTTATCAGCTGTATTATTACGCAACAAGACTATCAGAGGGCTATTCTTAGATTTTATACGGTTATATAGGTGTGTACAGGAGCTGAAATCGAACGATAAATCAAGGCGAGGTAATAAAGCGGATCATTCCCGCGCGTCCCTTTACGGTCAATGTAATACGGATGAGGGTCACAGAGTAAACATCTAAACGGCTATCTTTAAGAACCAGAAACAGCTGGCCAAGTGCGATCCGGACTCGATCACGAAGACTTCCGTAGATATAAAAAGGCCAAAAGAAACATGTATGGAATTATTATATATGCACCCCTAACATAATAATATTTATTTAATTTTAGTTTTCATTATTTGTTGTTACAACTATCATCTGTGAAAACAATTTTCTAACTATCACGGTTCATGACACACAGTCTGGTAAAGGACGGATGGACAGACGAACAAACAGTGAGACGTAAAGCGAATTCATATTACCTATTAGGATCCCGTTTTACTCTTTGGGAACCCTAAAAATTAACAAACCTCAATATTTATAAGATTACTGCATTCATGGAACTGAACTGTTTTGTACTGTATTTTCAACTTACATTTAAGCAAAATATTGCGGCTGTTTTTGTTTGTTGCCTACACGTTTTCAGTGTAATCGCATGGTTGCACCACTAATTTATTATTTGTTTAACCATTCGCAGATACTATAGAATAGGCATGACGACAGGGTAAAAAATAAGGAAATCCACTTAGTCCATAATTTAGATTATTGCAAAATATTGGACACTTATTTTTTGTTTTTAAAATACTATTAAAAATACCAAAGATAATGAGTGCTAAAGTTCAGGAGTGGGGGGTTCTGACGTCACGCCTATGCAAAAATCGTACGAAGGCGTGACGTCACGCGCAATTTCAACGGTCTGTAGCTTCGTAATTATTTGTGTAGATGAAAAACGAAAAAATACGTATGCAATATTTTTTTATAATCTAAAAGACGGACTAATTCGATTTTTTTAGTCGTCATGCCTATTCGAATATCGAATTAATTTAAAATAAATAATAAGCGTCAATTCACACCGAGACGCGACGCGACGCGACGCTGCACGCAGATTTTACATAGAGCGACTTAAAATATACTTTATTCACTACACGAAACGATACACATTTAATTGTCAGAATTCAGATACGTTGCGCTGCACTGTCGTCGCCTATACAACTATGGCGAAGCGATAAACCAAAATGTGATTTGATCATAAGATCGATCAAAACCTTACGCTCTACCGAAATAGCGTTTTTTTAAGGAACGATAACGCTTCGGCATTCGCACTAATATTTTCGTGCAATACGACAATGGGAAGATAACCCACACCATACATGAGTAGGTACCTAAGTAAGTAGGTATTTATACTAACAAATACTGAGTAAGCGTAGACGTAAATAAGTAAGTACCTTATAAGAAAATTTATGTTAGGTAGGTACTATGATTTTCTAGCTTACACGTATTTTAGATCATAAAAATATTAAGACACAAAAGCGAAGAGTATATTTTTTTAAACAGTTCCATAAAAATATCGTTGATAT
>NWSH02000006.1:5055707-5065772 GCA_002382865.2 Heliothis virescens | reverse complement strand
AGTCTGGTTAGTACAGAATGCACGTCTGTTCTATTATGATGACTATGATTTTTAGCTATAATTTTACAAATATTAACGGGACGTGATCTGTACGATTGACATCCCTACAAATCTCCTTGAACTTCTTGGTCAAAGTGCTTCAAAATACTTACTTTTGTAGAATCATTCCACTTCCTGGTATGAACTTAAAAGGAGAAAATATGTTTTTATAACTTTACACCAACGATAAAATTGTCATTAAGTTGACAAGCAGCCTGTGGACAACGTTTAAAATATTGAAGGAGGTATGAATTTAAAAAATATTTTAAAAGGAAAAATATTTTAATTATTACAGTAAAAGCTCTTGCAACCAATTCGAGGTTGAGACGAGAATGAGAAGTTGTAAAAGTATTTTTTTAATCAAAAGTTTTATCTGCTGCAGTTAATATTTGTTATCATCACCAGCAATAAAATAAGGGATACGTTATTAAAGTCAACGGAGTGCGAATNATCAAAAGTTTTATCTGCTGCAGTTAATATTTGTTATCATCACCAGCAATAAAATAAGGGATACGTTATTAAAGTCAACGGAGTGCGAATTTGAGGTACAGACCCTGTAATTTCAGTCATCCAAAAGGAGTTTTGTGGTTATTATATCAGAGGAATGTATAACGGGAATTAAAATTACAGTCATAACTGCTTTCTTTAAAGCGACGTTTAAGTAGTTTAAAATATTACATTTTTCGTCAACTGAGTGGTTGACATCAGCATTTCCACTACAATTGTATACTTGTACAATATTATCTACTTCTCTATATGTCTCGATAAATCACGAAATATCTAAATAACTATTGTGCACATATGCATTGTTTATACTTTTAGCCTAGTTTACAAAGTAAATTGTATCGAGTTTAGATAAGCTCAGGTATGATAGAGCTGCGCATTGAATTGGCATCAAAACAAACTATTCATTGACATTCCTCTGTGTCAATGTTTTATGATATAACAGCATATTTGACTAATGCATTGTTTTATCTCGAGTACGGGCTCGTTTGGTTTTATTTGCTCGGTACTTACTCCGCAATCTACCTGACTGCGTTTAAGCGCCCTGCAAATATTATCGACAATCTAGATAATAGCTTCTATCTTATCGATAAGTTTCAAGTAATTTTGCTCTACAAGGATTTGCTGAAGCTTCATTTATAAATTTTACTGTTTTTATAACTGTCATTTATTTAATGTTGCTCTTAGTAAGAATGCTTTGAAATACGAATTATCTAATAATTTTCTATGTATAGAAATAATTTTACCAAATATGAGCATTATTAATTTATTTTTGTTTCTTGGTACTAGTAACTGTTTATGCACTGTGCTATTCATAATAAGACGAACCTCAACTGATTTTCATGATGATATAGATTAGACCTCTGATCCCTAAAAATCGAATGAACATATTTATAAATGGTCTTCCAGTTAGCTATAGTTCTCTATCGTAATATGTCTTGAAATTCGTCATTTGCAGCAGTAGTTATAGTAGTGCATCACCTGCAAGTAGACTGGTGTAAGAAGATAGTTTTCAACTGCTGCTATACCAAGGTCTGCAATATTGACTCACTAGAGTATTGTTTTTTCACGATCACGGCAAATGAATTCTGCTTCACAAACATGGTTATTGGCGTGTGATATACATGTGTAGAGCAACGACCTCGACAGCGGCGTTAATGGCTGATCGGACGTTTAAAGTTACACAACGTCGTCTGGTGGCGCCAGGCGTCGCAGCCGTCGGGAAATCGCGCCGCTGACCCAGCGGCCGACTCGCCGCCGACTGGTTGTAATTGCACCGCCCTAATTGTCGGCCGGCTGACGGCTGACGGACCGGCTGCGACCGCTCCAAGACGCATGCGTTTGCAATTCATTACAGACGGGAGCGAGCCGGCCCGACATGCGAAATTGTTTCAATGTAGATCCTGTCCACGAACGGCCCCGTGGGAGTGGCGCTTGTCTGTCACGGATACGCCGTTCACGTCGTCGTTAAAGCCCTCAGGAACATTATCTACTCATTTAACCGTTTAGTACTGGCATAATTCACGAAACCCATTCTTTATGGGGCCATTTATTTTCGCATTACAGTGGATTCCGTTACCACGAACGCAGCAGTGTTCTGCNGATCCTGTCCACGAACGGCCCCGTGGGAGTGGCGCTTGTCTGTCACGGATACGCCGTTCACGTCATCGTTAAAGCCCTCAGGAACATTATCTACTCATTTAACCGTTTAGTACTGGCATAATTCACGAAACCCATTCTTTATGGGGCCATTTATTTTCGCATTACAGTGGATTCCGTTACCACGAACGCAGCAGTGTTCTGCACTTAATATCCTTCAGGAATATTTGGGTTACGTTAATACTTCATACACAATGCGATGAGTATTCTCCAATCCGTGGTTACCAGACCATTAAACTCAATATATTTAAAATATTAATTATGTTCAGCCAATAAAATATTTCAATTAACGCGTCCACCGCAGCGTGGTACATGTCAACGTGCGTCCATTTTTTGTCTGAAATGAATTGTGTTCTGAGAGCAACGAACTTTAATTTGGAAAGGAGCCACAATTTTTTATTATGAAAGATTGCTTTTGGAGGGTCTGTAGGTTTTTGTNCTGACGGACCGGCTGCGACCGCTCCGAGACGCATGCGTTTGCAATTCATTACAGACGGGAGCGAGCCGGCCCGACATGCGAAATTGTTTCAATGTAGATCCTGTCCACGAACGGCCCCGTGGGAGTGGCGCTTGTCTGTCACGGATACGCCGTTCACGTCGTCGTTAAAGCCCTCAGGAACATTATCTACTCATTTAACCGTTTAGTACTGGCATAATTCACGAAACCCATTCTTTATGGGGCCATTTATTTTCGCATTACAGTGGATTCCGTTACCACGAACGCAGCAGTGTTCTGCACTTAATATCCTTCAGGAATATTTGGGTTACGTTAATACTTCATACACAATGCGATGAGTATTTTTCAACCCGTGGTTACCAGACCATTAAACTCAATATATTTAAAATATTAATTATGTTCAGCCAATAAAATATTTCAATTAACGCGTCCACCGTAGCGTGGTACATGTCAACGTGCGTCCATTTTTTGTCTGAAATGAATTGTGTTCTGAGAGCAACGAACTTTAATTTGGAAAGGAGCCACAACTTTTTATTATGAAAGATTGCTTTTGGAGGGTCTGTAGGTTTTTGCCAGGAGTGTCGCGAAGGTGCCAAAATGGGATGTTAACAACCACGTTGATTGTGCATGAGCTTTAAAGGCCCGGTTGTAGAGGCGTGCGCGAGCGCAGTGCTCCGTGCGACGACCTTCTCACGGCATGATGAATGAGCGCAGCGTGGAGGTATTGAAGCATCGTCGAATCGGCATCTGTATTTTGCGGATTCTGACATATTCACTTGTAATATGTCCGTAATACTGAGTTTCGAGGTAATTTGATTGGCATGAGTTTAAACGCATAAGAAATTATTTTAAAATGCGTATCTCTTAACTTTGGGGTACTCCTTATGAAAGAAAAAATAAGTTAATATCTCCAACAAATAAAATTTGGGCAAATGCTTAAAATCCTGTTCCTACGAAAAAAAAATCACCTTTAAAAGGTTGTCACCAATTGTTCTTGGCCTGCATGGCCTAAGTCGCTGTTGTCTTTCTCACCATTAATCAATCAATCACCCNATGAGCTTTAAAGGCCCGGTTGTAGAGGCGTGCGCGAGCGCAGTGCTCCGTGCGACGACCTTCTCACGGCATGATGAATGAGCGCAGCGTGGAGGTATTGAAGCATCGTCGAATCGGCATCTGTACTTTGCGGATTCTGACATATTCACTTGTAATATGTCCATAATACTGAATTTCGACGTATTTTGATTGGCATAAGTTTAAAGGCTTAAGAAATTATTTTTAAATGCGTATCTCTTAACTTTGGGGTTGAATGAAAAAATAAATGAATACCTCCAACAAATAAAATTTGGGCAAACGCTTAAAATCCTGTTCTTACGAAAAAAAAATCACCTTTGAAAAGGTTGTCACCAATTGTTCTTGGCCTGCATGGCCCAAGTCGCTGTTGTCTTTCTTACCTACCATTAATCAATCAATCACCCCAGTCTAGTAATCCACTTAGTAACACATCGAGACATATGTCTTTTTGAATTGCGCCACAACCACAACACAATTACACATTGATGTCACAATTATTGTCATGTCTGCTCATATTAATAAACTTAGACCGGTATCAAAAGGAGCCAAGTCTAAGCAATAATGGTTGCTTGGGGTTTGTGATGGTCAGCCCGACTCATGATCGATGTGTCCAGTAATCTATTAATTACCCTAAAGATTCCTGTCGATAGCCNATTTTGATTGGCATAAGTTTAAAGGCTTAAGAAATTATTTTTAAATGCGTATCTCTTAACTTTGGGGTTGAATGAAAAAATAAATGAATACCTCCAACAAATAAAATTTGGGCAAACGCTTAAAATCCTGTTCTTACGAAAAAAAAATCACCTTTGAAAAGGTTGTCACCAATTGTTCTTGGCCTGCATGGCCCAAGTCGCTGTTGTCTTTCTTACCTACCATTAATCAATCAATCACCCCAGTCTAGTAATCCACTTAGTAACACATCGAGACATATGTCTTTTTGAATTGCGCCACAACCACAACACAATTACACATTGATGTCACAATTATTGTCATGTCTGCTCATATTAATAAACTTAGACCGGTATCAAAAGGAGCCAAGTCTAAGCAATAATGCTTGGGGTTTGTGATGGTCAGCCCGACTCATGATCGATGTGTCCAGTAATCTATTAATTACCCTAAAGATTCCTGTCAATAGCTACATCCATTGTTCTCGAAGATAACGTACGATCTATCAACCCACGTGGTGCCGTGTTGTTTGATCACAGTAATTTGTCTTATATGCTTCGATGATTATAATTTGATGTATTTTTTTATTGGGATCTCGTCAGAAGAGATTCGTTAAATATTTTTTTGATCCTCTACAANTCAATCAATCACCCCAGTCTAGTAATCCACTTAGTAACACATCGAGACATATGTCTTTTTGAATTGCGCCACAACCACAACACAATTACACATTGATGTCACAATTATTGTCATGTCTGCTCATATTAATAAACTTAGACCGGTATCAAAAGGAGCCAAGTCTAAGCAATAATGCTTGGGGTTTGTGATGGTCAGCCCGACTCATGATCGATGTGTCCAGTAATCTATTAATTACCCTAAAGATTCCTGTCAATAGCTACATCCATTGTTCTCGAAGATAACGTACGATCTATCAACCCACGTGGTGCCGTGTTGTTTGATCACAGTAATTTGTCTTATATGCTTCGATGATTATAATTTGATGTAATTTTTTATTGGGATCTCGTCAGAAGAGATTCGTTAATCATTTTTTGATCCTCTACAATAACCGTAGTTAATGTATTAGTCGTAAATGTTGGTAAATCGTTTCAAATTATTATGTATGTAGATACTCTTATTCACTTTGCAGGTACTTTACTTTGCACTATTTTTAGTGTTGCTGATATTTTTTATGGCTCTTTCAAATACAATGAAGCAAAAACTTTTTGAAAAATGTAGGTATCTAGAGCCCATTCTATTTTTTACTGAGTGCTTATTATACTCTGCACTGCTGCACATAGCTCAAATACATGATCCAGTAGTTTAGCTCGGCTCCATTCCGTGCCATAAAATGCAGAAAAACATAAACTGTCCTGGTAAAATGCCAAGAGCTCGCTCTAACATAAAAATAATATTAAACTCAAAGTTATAAACTGTATTTTAATTGAATTCCGCATATTTCAGTTAAAAGTGGATCGATGAAACTTTATCACTCGCCGATTATGTACGTAATCGGATCGCAGAGAAAGTAATGCATTTAATACTCAATGCACACGGGGAAAAAATCGAAAGGAAAAATGAGAGTGAGGAATTTCGATCGTGTTTCATAAACTACAATGTACCGTGGTGTGTTGTAATTTTTATCAACGCTTGAAAAGGTTTTATTGCACGCTGCTTTATTGACGTGACGATGTTTTATCGGCGGCGGCTCGTCAATCAAATATCGGAGATATCGATCTTCTTTCTCAATTATTAATGTCATCATGCGCGGACGCTGTGGATTGTAACTTTATTATGATTCCGATTTATTTCGGCTTCCAGTCAATACAAATAATGATTAGGTAATTGAAAATTTTCCGAACCTGAAAACTCCATAAACAGAGCTTTCCTTTTAAAGGTATAGAATACTCGTTTCCTTATAAGCAGTTACGTCGTCATGCCGGGAATGGCATAGTATTGTAAGGTAATAGATTTCCTATCCTAGCCTTAACCGTCTGCGCCAGAATGCGTACGGAATGCATTCCAAGTCCATTGTCATGCGACAACGTGCTGCTGTTGCATAAAAGCATTGTGGACTCTTGTGTAACTGCGTTGGGTCAAGATTCTGACACAAATAGTATCAGCGATAACTTATTCGGGAGTTTTATCCACACGGTGATGTCGTAAACGATTCTTGTAATGGAATGTTAATTAGGATTTGTTACAAAAACAGATGTCTATCTAGCATTAAGTAGATATGCACTAAGTGTTCTGTTCCTACTGTTTCAGTTATCTCTGATCAAATTTTGTAATTCCGGGGATAATTTTAATTATGAATGTATTTTGAACTATCTACAACAATCTTATGGCCTTCAGCATAAAGTTAAGTTTTTAATAATAAGATAATTGAGTACGTACCATACTGTCGTTCGAGACCATGACTATATGCATTAACATTATTATTTAATGACCTATACAAAAGGGCTGCTATGTAATCTTTTGTACATTTCCATGAGGCACATTGAGTTACACGTTTGGAATTCAAATTACTCGTTTTCATCTTCTAAATTATAGAAACTGCTGTAACGTTTACACTCCAAAGAGTCGAGTACGAATGCAATCTCACGTCCGAAGCGGTCTCGTCGGACAAGCAATCAGCTTGTTGAATAGCGCCACTAGTTCCTTTTGATGGGCTGCAGGATTCTCCACACTTCATTTCGTCGGTAGCTTACAGCCGACTCTATTCACGCAACTTGCCTTGTCATTGTTGTTGATAACTGTTTGTATTGTGTACAACCCTTTGATGGGAATTCCAGGAGTGAAAGGACTAATCAGTGTTGGATCCACTCGCTTCTAGAAAGTTGGGAGTGACGACCTCTTAATTGTTCGCCTATTTACAATATGTCTTCGATGAAGGCGTGCTTCTTACAATGTTATTCATTTGGTTCTCTTTTTGTTGCAGCGGTGGTCGTGCGTTATCTAACAAAGCGGTACATCGGAGAATATAGCTCGACAGGAGGTTAGTAAAGTTCACTCGATGAATCATTATCTACTATCAAATAATAAGAAGTATTTGTCTCTTTTTTGATCTTGCATTCAATGAAGTATCAAACTGACATTTATGTGACGTCAATTTCTGGGTTAATTTACAATAACTTCAAAGGTGTCGGTTATTACAGCAGTAAAGTGTATTATGTATTTAAATTAAAATGTCTGCTTCCTTCCGACATTAAACAANATGAATCATTATCTACTATCAAATAATAAGAAGTATTTGTCTCTTTTTTGATCTTGCATTCAATAAAGTATCGAACTGACATTTATGTGACGTCAATTTCTGGGTTAATTTACAATAACTTCAAAGGTGTCGGTTATTACAGCATTGAAGTGTATAATGTATTTAAATTAAAATGTCTGCTTCCTTCCGACATTAAACAAGACGTTGGCGACATATTTCTCAGGAGGTGAGATAAAATGTTAAGGAAACCACTTTCAGTAGTCGGTATCATAGTAAATGCTGTTGCTATCGAATGACAACTACAATATCAGGACAAAAGCGATCGTTACGCACATTTATATAGCGTACTCTCTTGTTTCAGATTTCCTTTATCAGCACAGAGTGGTTTTCGACGGAGCCGTTTCAGAAGTTGAAATACTAGATACATCTAATTGCGCGGTAAGTAACGAGTTGGCAACAATGTTGCTTTTAGCGTTAACACTAAAATATCAGTCACCGCGAACAAAAGGCTCGACGTAACGATAAGATAAAAACTCGAAGCTCGAATAGCAAACGAAGAGATAGACGGTCAAACTTAATTTACCATTAAACAATGGAGATGTTAATCTGCTGTGGGCTGTGCTGGTAGCGGCTGATGGCCGCAGTACAATTTAATTAGACGAAGTTTATGTGGCTTGTATCGGCTTATCAGATGCGATCGTTGCCGTTGCTGCATCGGTGTGGCTGCGGGCGAAATCCTACGTTCGAACCTACGCTACGATGGCATACAAGGGGAATTCGTGTTACGTAATTGTTATGGTTTTATTGTTGAATAGACGCACAGTGAATCTTAAACCAGTTTTGTTTCCTAAACAACGATGATGTTTATTAAACGCATCGATAACGGAACTAAAAGAACAGAATAGATTGGATGTTTCGTATTGCGCAACCGGTGATTTTATTCGGTGCAGCGAGTGGCCCCGATACGAGATTCCGAGTACCTGTTGGGGCTCGCGACTTTATTTACAATTGTAAGTTAAGTTCACTGACTTTATTTACAATTTTAGCTATTCCAGATACTCGGACTCTCGGAGGTTAACATTTATTTCGCATTGAGATTTATTGTAATTTATATGTTGTAAACACCATGAATTATTCGGTGAGTACAGCTTTAGCAGTTTTATCGTGCCGAGGTACAATTCTAAAATAATGATGTCATTAGCAAATCTATTAAGTGCTAAATAGGGGGCCTAGTAGAAATTAACTCAATATGTAATTGTTATATTTATTGATATTTGGCGAATATTCTCATCTATTCGATGTTTTGACGTTGCTGTATGAATCCATCACAATTAAGCCGCTAATTAACGATCGTCTCTACATACACATAATGAGAAAGGATCTCAATTAATCAGCAGATACTTCAGTCAAAATTCACTAGCCCACGGCAGATTGTACTTGCCGGCAACTAGATTAGGTGCGCACAGTTTTTCTGCAATCATCCAAGACACAAAGCTCGCTTCATAATGACGTTTCCCCTTAGATCCGAGGTTGCCTAGCGGAGCACGTGCGATGGGGCGACGCCTTCGCTGTGGTGTACTCCGTCTGCGAGCGTCGGTCATTCCTCGCTGCCGCTGAGCTGCTCTCGTTGTTGGAACAAACCCGCCTGCCCGGCTGTGCTGCCGTCACCCTCTTGGGAAACAAACGAGACCTCGAACACGCAAGGTAATATACGAATACGGTTTAAGTACCTGGAAGATATTGTTCCAAAATCTGACTTGCTGACTTTGAATACTTCGCATATTATGTGTGGTAGGAGTATAAATTCCAGAAACTCAAGGAATCTCTTCTTTATCAGGGAGGTCCATGCAGAGGAGGGTCAGGAGCTGTCGCTGCGGTTCGGGTGCCAGTTCTACGAGGTGTCGGCGGCGGAGTCGTGCGCAGGCGCGGCGCTCGCCTTCCACGCGCTGCTGCGGGAGGCGCGCGCGCTCGCGCTCTTGTTGCCCGCGCCGAGGCGCAAGCTCGCCGCATACTCTGTTTCCAAGGTGAGAATCATACTATACAAGTTTAATATACACTGTAAAACTATGACATATAAATTCTATAACAATAACTTTTACAAGTGTTTTAAAATTATTGATTGAGTTCCAAGTTGAGTTGAAATATATATGTTTCTTTTTCAGGTAATTGGCACAATATTCGGGAAAAACAGCAAAAGTGTCAGAAAGAAACGGCCGTCTCTCAGCATTTAAAATGTTATTAATTTATTTTTAGAGCTTACTTATTAAATCCCCCCAGACTGGTTTGTATATAGTTAATTTTAATTAAATTAAGTTATTCTGTAAGGTTATCATACTATACAGCTGCATTAATGTGGGTATCCTACATTATACATTTGTGAATGTGAAAATAGGATTACACTACGCAACAAAAAAAAAACTTTTTTTTTTTCCAAGGTGAAATATATAATTTCTTG
>NWSH02000006.1:5039618-5053410 GCA_002382865.2 Heliothis virescens | reverse complement strand
CGCCTTCCACGCGCTGCTGCGGGAGGCGCGCGCGCTCGCGCTCTTGCTGCCCGCGCCGAGGCGTAAGCTCGCCGCATACTCTGTCTCTAAGGTAAGTTTCATACTATACAATCTTTATATGTATTATTAAACCACAAAATCTATAACAATACCCTTTACAAGTGTTTTAAAAAATATTGATTAAGTTTGAAAAATATATTTTTCTCTTTCAGGTAATTGGCACAATATTCGGGAAAAACAGCAAAAGTGTCAGAAAGAAACGGCCGTCTCTCAGCATTTAAAATATTATTAATTTATTTTTAGAGCTTACTTATAAATCTCCCCAGACTGGTTTGTATATAGTTAATTTTAATTAGATTAGAAGCTATTCTGTAATGTTAGCATACTATACAGCTGCATTAATGTGGGTATCCTACATTATACATTTATGAATGTGAAAATAGGATTATTGGTTCAGACACGGCATATCGAAAAATATCTCAAAAGCCATATTACACTTTATAAGATATGTAAATAAACTGAATAATGTAAATAAAATGAAATGGTAATACGCCTCGCATTAGATTTTATTTTTTAAATATAAACATTGTAAATAAAAACAAATATGCATAAAAGATTATCTGACTGTAATGAAATACAGTTATGTGATTATAATACATTTTTATACGATACACAAATAGTTTAAATTAAACCCTATCCTTTCCTATCTAGGTATATCTGTTTCAAAAGGCATTTTATGACTTTGTACCACTTGCAAAGTTGTAAGTAGGTATAACGCAAGTATTAACAACTAAGGATTAAAAAGCACTAATCACATTTCTTGAACATATCGATATCTCACATAATACCAAATAATGGGAAAGATGAACTGGCTCTCATACTTGAACTCCTACAACAACAAAAAATCCAAAGAAATAATAAGGAAAATAAGATAAGTTCAATTTCAACTGAAAGCTTTCATGAAGACTATTCAACGAGACTTAAAACTTATCTAATGGTGTATGTATCTACAATACATTTTTCGTAGAACGAAGCTCTTACANCTTTATTTTTTAAATATAAACATTGTAAATAAAAACAAATATGCATAAAAGATTATCTGACTGTAATGAAATACAGTTATGTGATTATAATATACATTTTTATACGATACACAAATAGTTTAAATTAAACCCTATCCTTTCCTATCTAGGTATATCTGTTTCAAAAGGCATTTTATGACTTTGTACCACTTGCAAAGTTGTAAGTAGGTATAACGCAAGTATTAACAACTAAGGATTAAAAAGCACTAATCACATTTCTTGAACATATCGATATCTCACATAATACCAAATAATGGGAAAGATGAACTGGCTCTCATACTTGAACTCCTACAACAACAAAAAATCCAAAGAAATAATAAGGAAAATAAGATAAGTTCAATTTCAACTGAAAGCTTTCATGAAGACTATTCAACGAGACTTAAAACTTATCTAATGGTGTATGTATCTACAATACATTTTTCGTAGAACGAAGCTCTTACATCTTCTAAAGCGGACTGTTACAAGGTGCAACACATAGATATTTCACTGGCTGCACTATTGCCGGAACATAATCCCAAGCTGTGTCGTAAAATCGATCCCGATTGTCTTGATATATTCTTTAGCGTTGGAAAGCGAATGCGTACAGACGTCGGACGCTTTCTTAGATCATAATACCCCGATAGCGTCAAATTGATCGCAATGTGTTGCACCTCGTATACATGTCGTTAAAAGCTCNCATAACAGCTAAGCATTATAAAGCAGTAATCAGATTTCATGAACATATCGATATTTCACATAATACCAAATAATGGGAAAAGATGAACTGGCTCTCATACTTGAACTCCTACATCACCAAGAAATCTAAAGAGACAATAAGAAAAATAAGAAAGTTCGATTTCAACTGAAAGCTTGTATGAAAACTATTCAAAGAGAGTTAAAATTTATCGAATGGCGTACTTATGTACCTACAATACATTTTTCGTAGAACGAAGCTCTTACATCTTCTAAAGCGGACTGTTACAAGGTGCAACACATAGATATTTCACTGGCTGCACTATTGCCGGAACATAATCCCAAGCTGTGTCGTAAAATCGATCCCGATTGTCTTGATATATTCTTTAGCGTTGGAAAGCGAATGCGTACAGACGTCGGACGCTTTCTTAGATCATAATACCGCGATAGCGTCAAATTGATCGCAATGTGTTGCACCTCGTATACATGTCGTTAAAAGCTCTAATGAGTTTCTGTTTTCACTGGCGAAGTGTCCGGGTGTCACATCGCTACGCGTCGGACAAGGCGCCCGCGTCCAACTTATATTGATCGGACAGGGTAGTCAATGGCCGGAGAGAGTTTCGCCACGACTCGACCTTGCATGTCGGAGCACTCCCGCACCATGTCCGATCTACCGATAAAACCTATCGCAAAGACGAATGTGACGTTACGAGTTCGCTACATGTGAAAGCAACAAGTACAATTTCAAGGTCTCGGAGAAATTACTCTTTGGAATCCACCAAGAAACAAACTATATCCGACAGTTTGCTACTGAGTCGCCAGACCTGAAAATAATCGAACAGATCTACATCTACTGATAAAGAGATCAAGTTCAAGAGCACGTCAATAAATAAATAATGTTACAATTTACAAAGTAGACGGTTTAGAAACGAATGGTTATACAAGCGACTAGTAATAGGCAAGCATGGCGGTTACGCAATGGCCAATAAAATGTTCCCTTAGTTGTTCCGCTGTGGCATTAAATCGGGCACGTACAGGTGTATCGGCCGATGCAGAGATATGACTAATAAATCGGATCCCTTGATCGCATTAGTGGCGCCAACGTTCCGCTTGCCACAGCGCAGGCCGAGGGTAGCGATCGCTATCTGCTCCGTTGTAGATGCCTATGCAGTGCTGTGCACCGTGCAGGTGTAGCGGAACAACGTTTACTACCATAACTACAAGAAATTCTCGTCTGCTATTAATAAAACACTGTTTCCCCAGTTATAATAAATTTTAAACCCATGATTAGTACGCAAATTATTTATAAAAGCTGACCACCGCACCGTAGAAAATAAATTAAGTAATCAATTAAGATAACAGGATACACATAAACAAAATTACATCTATTCAATAACCACTCGACAAAGAAAGTATTATATCCACAATAGATATAAAAGCATTGTCACTAATTTATAATGGCGAGGTCAAGAACGAATGCCCCTCGCAATCATCGCGATATTTAACGTCAATTAAAGAATTTAATGAATCAGCAATCGATGGGACGGGTGAAAGCTTTAGATGTAATCGGACAGGATACAGTGTAAAATTGCGATGATGTACACGATGCTATGATAGCACGCCCCGAGCGGACAGCCAGTGACGTACGGACCACTGCAGATAACCTGTTCTATAAAGCTGATCTATTAATATTTACCGTACATGTTCATCATTCTAATCTAATCCGAGTACCCCAAGCGTATTTAATTGAGCGTAATGATGAAAAGAAATAAGTATACGTAGAAACGACATCATTCACGACTTGCTAAGATGCGGCATCCAGTGACAAGAATATGACATGTAGTAGGTAAGTCGCAGTGTCCGTGCATCGGGATTCTTGATCCAGTAGATAAACTATCAGGAACTTTCATCTCTCGCTTTAGATTAAACGATTACTAGTTTCGTCTAATTGCTCGTGTTTGTCTCGGCTGGAATCGGTTATTGAGATTTATGCATGACTGAGGATCGGGCCGTACGTGATTCGGATTTAATGATAGATAGCCCTGCCAACGAGATGATCTTAGATTTGCCTTACTGACTAAGGATAAAGAGCAGCTGTGTATAAAACGTGAACATACGTTATAAAAATCTCAATCAACAATAGAGCATGAAACAATGATAGATATGAATAGCATTGATGGGGGTCTCCATGTCGACTGTGTGTTTCAGGATTGACAGACAGACGTTCTTTTGTTTTTTTTTTTTAAAGATATCGGCATTTTTATCATTCACTGATACTTGTTATCTATCTATACGATTATTCTTTTGTTTTTTTTGCAAGATTTATCTGAGGAAGTTTAATTTTTAATGCGAGGGCCTTGATTGAAGAGAGTAGGTTTACGATGTCGAGTGTGTATACGTAGCCGCAATAACCGCGAGCTGTCCTTGTATATTGTTTGTGTTTGAGTTCGACTTGATTTACGACAAAATACCCAGAACGGATTATTATCGTGTAGCATTTAACACTTGCGAGTACTTAAGTAGGTACATAAGTAATATTCAAAGGTTATTTCCAAACAGCGAAAAAAACATTTTTTTTCTCAATTTGCTTGATGTGATAGTTGGACATGCCCTTCGTTAATATATCACTTAAATTAAGGAATATTCAATGTTTTACAAATACTAGTGGGTTGTTAATTAATAGAAAAAGCATGCCTAATTTTTTTCTTGATAAGATAACTTTTTTATTACATCTACAATGAAAGGATTAAAAATTCTCGTCAGTCTCAAAAGTACATAACACAGCAACAAACGCAACACTCATAAATTATTGCACAACACGTCGGCCCCTAAAAAAGATGCATGATCAAATTGAATTAATGTACAATCATAAATACCGGTGAAGCGAATTGGTATCGTGAGTTAAACACTTATAGGAGTCTAATGCTGATAATCAGTGAAGGCACTGTTCTAACAGTTGACGAAGAGAAGTCGTTCGTAGGGACCTTAATTCGGATTTTCTCGGGAGAAAGTGAAATAATCCAAAGAGAACATAGAGACTGGAAACGTTTCATGAGCGTGACTTTTAATGAACTGTGAGCGTGCGATTAGCATGTGATAATGTCTTGAATAGGGAAAAGATTACAAATTCGCGGTGTGTAATTTAAATCGTTGTTTACCATATCTTTCTGGTGGTATGTGACAATGAGTAAACGGATGGTTTTATAGTTTAAACTCGCGATGTAAATCATTCACTTGTTTCACCAATAAATCGGGTTTCTGTGGCTTCATATTATTCATTGTCTGAATTAATAATAATTGTGTATGGAGAAGTGGTTTGTTTAATCAAATAAAATTTTGATTTGCCTGATTTTTAGTTTTTTTGAACTTGGATAATTAAGCACTAAGACTAGCACTTCCTAGTCAAGTTTTTATGGGTACAAATCAAAAACGGGCGATGATACAATGCTCGAGAAGCTGTGTTGTCAGAGAAGCACTTAAGACGTAGTCTAATATTGTACAAGACAGCGATGATATTGTATTGCGTAAATCATAACCTCGTGGGTTGGTAGATAATGACGGCTGATGCCGCTACTAATGGTAACAGAAGCACAGGGTTATCTATGTTATTGACATATCACCAGCTGATTATGCAAAGATGAGTATTCAAATAACAAACATCTTAATTTTGAACGTAATTGTCGATAGAGATCATAAGTTATAAGACATATTTGCATGGGCCTATTGAAAGTATTTCTAAATGTTTGAATGCGAATTTAGATCAACAACGTTTTGTTATGTTAAGTTTGAGTGTTTGGGGTAAATTAAGTGATAGTTGATTTTTTTGTACTCTTTTCTATGTTAAAATTCTATTAAAACTAAAATCGAAATTTTCACAATCGTACACTTCGAGAGGATACGAACAAGGAGAGAACAGGATCCGAAATGTTGTAACTTAAGTAGAAACATAATATGTGGGTTCATTTATAGTACGTATGGTAAACATTGAGATCGGTAAGTCGCGATACTACAATGTTGATTTTAGATGCCCGTTTAATCTGTGACTGTACAGTACAGGTATAAAAATGGATTTAATTATTCTCACCTTAAGCACAGGCTGTCGATGGGCACACCGTTCTTAAGAACTTAAGAGACATCTCATCAGTGCTAAGTATTTCATTATCATGTTACCAGAGGATTGTGGCTATTAACACTGCATGATACAGCAGACGGCCGGTCGATTAGTTGTCACTTTATGTTTGATTGGTAAAATTTGATAAGATTCGTCACAACGTTGACACTCGCACTTGTTCGTCTGTTGAAACCACTTTCAGACCTACCTGGAGACTCATAGATTCCAACTTGTCGAGTATACCCTTAAAACTGGCATATTCAGAATAAGTCGCAAAAAGTTGGTAACTTGTTTACAACCTACTAGTACATAGTATGCCTAGTACGAGATTAGGCGTCGCTGTCGGTGTTTCCAGTATTGATATGCTTATGCCATTCGTGGCCAGGTTTAAATGTGTACGCGCCAAAAGCGAGCGCGCGTAGCTCACCAGCGTGCGGATTGTGCTCAGTGCGTAGTTTGTGAATGCCATCTGTTGTGTGTCGAGGATTAGTTGATTTTGTTTAACGTACACTGTGTATCAATTAAATCTGCAGAGGTTTCTGTTTCAGTTTCACTCAAAAAGTACTCTTTTAATTAAGTATTTAAAAGTTTAATAGTAATAATAATATATCTCTGCACGTAGTATAGTTTAGCACTGACGATCATGAAAAGAGTGATATATAAAGTAGTCTTTTACAGGATTTACAGGACGAGCTCGAGATAAATACATTATTTCCAGAGCATGTGAAAATATCGAGTTTATAATAAATTATATTATGTGTTGATATTCTAAGCGTAAAAGAAAATTCAATTAGATACTCAGTCGTACTGGATATGAGTTCTATAGTGAACACAGATGCCGACAATTTCATTATGATAATTAGGTGCAGACTATTAATGGCGCTAACTTTCGTATGCAATTGAAGCCAATAAGTAGTGTACGAACGAGTTAAGTGCCTCAATAACGAGTTCATGTAAACACTATAAAATCTGTATAGAAGGAGAAGAAGGAGGGCATATAAAATCTGCGTCAACCCTAGTCTAGCAACTCAATTTTTGCTAATTAAATAATAAGCTTAATGGAGGTACAAATATATACGCGGGACATCCAAAGACGGTATACGCCGCGATAGCACTAAAAACAGCGTGACGTAAAGTTATAGATAGACTGAGATCTAATCCAGCTTGTTACCAGATATGTCGGCAATGCCCGTTTTCGAGACAGATTGTCAGGACTATTCGTGCGCTAGCTTGTTGACACTATTTGAAAATTCTATCTATCTTATACGAGAATTATCTTATATATAGTGTGTTTGAACTATGTATCAACCAAAATAAATAAAATGATGGATAGACTTGTGGGAAACATCATCTTTCGAGCAGCCTTTTCTCTCAAATGAGTGTTATGTTGATATAATATTTGTATAAAATTCTATAGCAGGAATTTACAAGCAACTCATCATTTATATTTATAAAATTAATGGCATTAGTCATTGTATACAGAGACAATGTGCAGAAGCCATATACCGTTTCTCGAGGTCCATACACTGTTGAAATTATATCGTGTTCGAGAAATGGTCTGTTATTCATAATCTAGAGTACTTCAGTATTAAATTTAATGAAGTTAGAGGTATAGCTTTATAAATTTATAACCACGTTTTAAACTTATCAAGGCATCGCTTTGTTACTCTCTAATTTAATAGTATATTCGGTATATATTTTTTAAAAACCGTCTCAGCACGCAAACTAGATAGACAGAACAAAGACTACATGCTATTTTGCGCTTGTTTTTTACTGTGTCACTTAAAACATACCATGAATGTCAACTGCAGATAAGCAATAGGAACAGTAATTAACTCTAAGGTGTATAATCAACTTAAACAGCCGACTCTCACTGTAAGAATTTTGAGAGCTGAAGATTAAGATGTGCGCTTAGATCGCTTCCTAACTGCTATTGCTTAAATACTTCACAGCAAGTCCGCCAAAACCTCCCTCGATTGTGTTGCACATTGCTTAAAGTAATTATACTAAATGCTACTCTAGGGTATTGTGATTTTATAGTCATTCTATAGTGGCTCGTCATTCCACTTTACTGAGCGTACTGGAGTCGTAGATGTATAACTGTATGGATTGTGACATTAAACACAGAGCCAAGCTCAGAAGGGCTCATTGACTCACATGCATGGTACACATGGCATATAAACGCCAGCATCGCATCTGTGATGTGTCTTCTTAAGAGATCAAGAAACACCACAATAACGGGGGCAGAACAACAAGAGGTTCTTTTATACTAGATTAAATACTAAGCACTTAGCAAAATCTTCTCTCCTCTATATGGCGTGTTAATCGTAGGCAACACGGTAAACATCTGCAGCTATCGCTTTGCACCATAGCAAAGACCTATATTGTTGCATTATTTTGTTTGTATGCGTGTATGATTTATTCAAGGTACAAAATGCGTGTGTGTTCGCGAGGTGTCCTATATCGATATGCTTCACGCTGATCATACAATATTTTGTCAACGGAATTATCTATCGTCCTAAATTCTTAAACATAATTCAGTAGGATTAATTTCTATTTACCTACTTTTGTAGTTGTTTAAACTAATACGTTACCCAATTAAGTTTAATAGCTTTGATCATTTTTTTGGAACGTTTGCGCGTAGATTTATTAATATAGGGCGGTTCGATTCTTAACATTCGAAGTATGTTATTCGACCCTACGTACAATATCTCATATATATGTTTGTAAAGTGTCAACAAAATTGGTGATTTCTTAAACATGCGGCGTGGTTGTTGGCAGCAGCCATTGAGAGCAAACGCTGTATGATGATTATCAACGCAGCGACAGCTCAAACGACTATGCGGCGCGAGCCTTCTAATTAACCCCTATAATTACTGCAAGCCGTCCCTAAGCACACAGAGAATGGTAACAATTAGCCAGCACTGAGGAGGAGGAAAAAGATATGAACCGAGAGATTTATAAAAGGCTACTTTGTCAAAGCAACATTTGATATACGCTTACGTGTTTTATTCCAGATGTGACAATAAAAGAGCATTTCCAGATCATCAAATAGATATTGAACTGACATTTAACAAGATAGGAGCTGTATAAGAAACAAATTCGCGTTGCATTAAACTATAGTGAAATGTGTGAAATTATACGAAGCATATATGACCCCACTAATTTTGCTATCGAATAACTCCCTCGTACTCCGCTTCATCTTACATAGGTAGCTGGAAGAATGTATGATTCAGAATTTGCAACAGGCTCAATTTCTTATATAGAGATTAACTGGAACGGTTTACTATACTGGGTATACGAGATTGAGATGACACAACTAAGTAGCAATTTCATTACTCTGTGCTAGTCTAGATGTTAACGCGCTTTAGAGCCTATCGTATGTGAGATGAGTTTTTGCAACCGATGGAGCCATTTTGGCCTAAGGGAGAGTTTAGTCTGTGCTCTCAGAATAAAGCACGAAGATAAAGAGAAAAATACATGGGTCTGTTTTGCGAAGGAGAAGAGTTATGAGCCTCAGGTGGTGGAGTACTATAGCAACTTAGGACTGCAAATAGACGATATTTCAGGCGAAGACGCCTACAGTCCTAGTGATACTAAAGAAGAGTAATATATTGATTATGAAGGAAAAAACGTATGTCTCGCAGCTCCGGAGGATCGAGCTTATGTTATATTATTTATATGTTTCATTTACAACCTTAATGAGTCTCACAGAAGTAGACAATATTTGTAATGCTTACGTGTAAACCCGCTCGAGGTATGCAACAATCCTATCATGTAGGCTTTAGTATTAACACTTGAATTACTATTTCGACTGTGATTTAAAAAGCTGAACTCAACCCACAGTTGTTACTCTCACCAAGTTTGTTTAGGCCTCTAAATTCTATAAGGCAAAGAGCTGTCGTGCAATTACAGATTAATATTCCGTCGAGACGCGTGTACTGTGTTATGCCTCAAATGTTACGACAGTTGTGATTTCAGAGATATTCATATGAATATTGAGTAAGAAGATGTGCCAGAATAAATATGAGATCGCTAATGAAAGAACGTAGTCAAAATATTATTCGAGAGTGGCTGTGATGATATATACGTAGAAGTAGTGATTATTTTAATAATAATATAAGTAAAAGTATCTATCCTATTTGTATGATGTAAAACAGCAACTTATTAGTTAAATTAAGATAGTTACAGATGTAATAAAAGTAACACAAGAAATAGATGAAGGAATCTTTTATAAAGCTAAATCAAGTAATTCTTGACAACAAGTTATCGAAGTGGGCCTTTGTGTGTTATTTCGGTAGACTAAAGACAACGCTATTTTCAGTAGTCGAGTTAACTAACTTGGACGTGAACGTGAAGACAGCAAAAATATATTGGAAATTTATATGATAGAGGATGACTAGTACAGGGATTCATTAGATATTGTCACATTCTAAGAATATTTCGACCTGACCACTGTATCTACGAATAAAGATGAGAATTAATAATATATAGCTGATCCGAAACATTAGTTTCCAGTAGTATTTTGGCCAATATTAACTATTTTAGTATTAGTCTGTACGAGCATAAATCACCTAAAAATTCTCGTTAGGTAATAGAGCCCCTTTCCGCTATTCGAGAAAATCGCAAATCACAGTCTGTACACATTTGTCGAGATTAATGACACAGGCAAGCAGCTGAGTTTTACACGTTATTTTCAGGAAAGTTACTACGAATGTCGCAGCTAGGGATTGTCTGTACACAACTGAACATTTTTTTTCTATATTAAAGTGTGTATGAAAGAGGTTTTGGTATTTTGGAGACAAACCAAAAGAAAGGTATACAAGGTAGTTTACGAAATAGGATCGTCACGTGTTAGCGCCAATAAATTAAGTAATTGAATAACTTTGAATCCGCTAATTCTATACAAAAGGAAATGTATGAACTCTTAGTTCTCCAAGCTACTAGGTTCCGATTCATTTCCAGCAGCGTCCATTAGACATAAAACTCAGAGAATTTCCTACACTACACTTTATTTGTATTTTTCGGAGTATGCTTTTGTATATTTAAGCGATCTAATATATGAAACATATCTACCGGTTTTGTGGGAATAATCAAATCAATATAACACCGAGATCAACGAATACGTATCTGGATTAAGTTATTTAGCTTGAGCAAGATGGTTGATATTTCGCCTGTCCATTGAGAAGTTGGACAGCATGAACATAAATTAATGACTAAAATAATTGGCGTTATCGTAGTCAGTAGCCACTTCCTGACATCCTGTGAGATGAACATCGGCAGCATACAAGACTACTGTCATTCGAACTTGGCAGCGGTGAACTTGTTCGATAGCTAGTAGGCCGGGAGATGATAGACCTTGATAAATCCATGTGTGATAAGATTCACCCTCTATAGACGACTATTAATATACTTATAACACGCATACCCGTGATAGTTTTTGGTAATACAAACACTGAACAAAATAAGATCCGAGTAAAAAACTAGAAGTCATTGCTCGACAACACCGATACCCATCAACACCGTGTTTCCTGAGTGGTAAAACGTTGGTTCGACGCGTAAGTTTTGTATGAAAACATTCCTTATGTCTCGATTTTTTCTATCTATATGTACACAAGGGAGCTAAAATCGCACCGTTTGGAATGCGTCTCCGGTCTAGTCTAGACATGGTGTTTACTTATTCTTCTCTCGCGTGCCCGTTATCACGCAGGAATCACGACAGCTCCGCAAGATATTTTATATACTATATACGCGAGATCACTTGTATTCCGAGAGCTGCGTTATACGTTATATTTACGCGAGACCTATTATGTATTTAATTGATGCTGAGGACACAAGTGAAATTCATATGATAAACAACCGTCTGTGTGCGTCTACTGCGCAAAAAAGTATTTGAATGCTTCTTTTTTATAGATTGCGACGTCTATTCTCTCTCGTTCATGATACATAAATCACTATTAGCGAAATAGCTTAGTACTGTACCGTAAGTTCACAGGAATGTAAGACTTTACTATCTGTCCTTGGTTCTGGCGAGAAATGTAGTAATCAGTAAAATGTGGCTTCGTGAGATGAGCTAGTACACCTTAGCGAGAACAGTCACAAAAGGGGAAATTCGAGATCCGTTGATAATTTTTAATCGCACAGTCTAACTAAAAGTTTTATGGATTATGACGTGCCTCTCACTCTGTGAGACACTAGCTAACCTTGACAAGAGTCTGCTATACCCTAAACTTCAGCCCCACAAAGTACCTAAACTCATAAGTAGTACAGACATTACTGTTATGACTGCTCAAGCACTGATTACGGTGAGGAAGCTTTCATTCAGCGAGTCCGGCACGATCCAGCAAAAGAGTCCACACGGAAATTAATTTCGTTCACGCTAAGAGTTGGCGGATTAACTAGTGATTATACCGTATTATACTATATCATGTCTATGATAATCATCTAGTCTAGCGCTGAATAAGCAGAGTTTAATTTTTAATACATGTTATAAGCTCACATGAGTCTGATGGAAACATTAAGTGGTTTACGGAGAACCAATTGATCAGGGGTAATTAGAGGCTGGCATCTTTGGTCGAGTAGGCGCAGAATACTGTAATCTTTTGTACTTATTTTGGTCAAGGTGAATGAGTTGTGATGTTACTTAAGTCGTAACGCAGTGAAGTCTTAACACTCAGCTTTTGGAGACAAACTTTGCGTCCTGTTTAAAGATACTACAGATATTTGCTGCAGTTGACATAAGAATCCTTTATTATTAATATGCTTTCGAAAATTCTTAATGATTAGTTTGTCAAGGCGTGTCAACTTTAAATCATGTAGAGTTTATACGCGAGGCTCGCAGCACTTCACTGTGAAAAAATGTTTTGATTCTATTATGT
Source organism: Heliothis virescens (assembly GCA_002382865.2). NCBI lineage: Eukaryota > Metazoa > Arthropoda > Insecta > Lepidoptera > Noctuidae > Heliothis > Heliothis virescens. The sequence goes on along the minus strand of NWSH02000006.1, from coordinate 5,040,667 downwards.
TAATACGTTACACCTGTATGGTAGCCTTTTACATAATCATTAAATGTTGCGAACTTAACATTGCGTATTGTACGAGTACGGCGGTTGGATACAGAATGGCGCTTGACTAGTAGCAATATCAAAAGTTGTGGCTTTCTAGCTATTAACGATTTTTAGTTATCATATAGATTATTCTTTTGATTTTCACACGTTCGGCATATTGTAGTAGAAAGATTTAGTACTTGATACGTGCGGTAACCTGCAGTTCGATTGATATCGTATGACTGTTTCATTGCGTAGTGTTAGGAATGGATAATGGCACTCCTTGTGGATCTACGGATCTGAGTAAATACTATTCATGGATGTGTTTAGAACTGAAATAGTTAAGATGTTTTATTGTATGTAATACTAATAGGACCGTACATTAGTTAAGATTATGATTTATCGTCTGTATTACGACAAATAGCTCTATGTAAGACATTGAAGTATATATGGCAAACGCATAACATTATCATATTAGAACACCAAATTTACATATATCTTCTTGATTTCAGTTTCCTCAGTGATCACTATGATTCACTTTTATATTGAACGGTAACTGAGGTGATTGTTGAAGTTTGTCATTATCTAGTAGCTAGATTTTGTCGTCCTATATCTTTTTGATATATAATAAAATTATCTTGCTTGTAAGAGAGTAGAGCTGCATTTCTACACTTGTAAATAATTTACCACTAGTTGCTTGCTGGTAACCGACTGATTGAACGCGGTATCGTTTTGTACTTGCAAATTGGTGGAAATTTCTATGCGCTGTGATCCGAAAAGGACCAACTGTTTAGTCTTTATAGACAAGATTTTATGTCGTCTCTTATAGGTAAACAGTTATGAGCACACTGACTAGTACTCTATTGTTATGATAATGATGTAGAAAGTTCTTTTAGCACTAGGCTATTACTCTTATTTAAAGTATTTGTATTTTTCTGAGGGACTTATCAAAATTCATTATGTATTATTTTTTATATTTAAAATTAGTGTATGTACATTTTGCAGTTAACAAATTTTAATTATGTCTC
>NWSH02000006.1:4976716-4987973 GCA_002382865.2 Heliothis virescens | reverse complement strand
TGATAAACGATCCTTTCTTCGAAGTCTATTTGCTTTTGTAAAACGATATCCATTATTTTAGTGAACGGGTCAAATATGATCCTTGCTACTAAAAGCTCAAGTGTATGGGATTCTTAGTAATCGACAATTCCCAGAACGACTACTCATAGAGAGTACCGTCTTACTCCTGTNGGAATAGGTACTTAATTTCCTCAAACAATTACTTATGTGTGTTTACTTTGATAAACGATCCTTTCTTCGAAGTCTATTTGCTTTTGTAAAACGATATCCATTATTTTAGTGAACGGGTCAAATATGATCCTTGCTACTAAAAGCTCAAGTGTATGGGATTCTTAGTAATCGACAATTCCCAGAACGACTACTCATAGAGAGTACCGTCTTACTCCTGTATTTATTTCTATACTTTTACTCAATTGGCAACATTTCAATTGCGATATGAAACCACACCTTCATACTGTGTTCCATTTTTTAATGATACATCTGTTTCATTTTTTTTTTTAGTAGCCTTTTTATCGTCCCACTGCTAGGCACAGGCCTCCTCTCACACGGAGAAGGATTGAGCATTAATCACCACGCTTGCTCAATGCGGGTTGGTGATTTCAGACTTTATAGTCTAGGTTTCCTCAAGATGTTTTCCTTCACCTTTTATCAGCCACTGGTGTCTAAGATATACTTAGAAAGTACATACAAACATCTGTTTCATTATTCTGTTAAAATAATAACGGTAAAATTATGGTTATTTTAATGTATTATTTTCGGTTGAGATGTGTGCTAATTACTATCAGGATCTGATTCAAAGATTGTTTATATCGATACCTCATTTCTCCGACTGTTTAATTCCTGTGCTGAAGTTTAAATGTATGACGACACTTCGTTTGTTATTTTCATCATAATTGACTCAAAAAGAAATTGGTGTCACCATTTCTATTTTATCAAATAGTGATAAATATAGGAAATCTACAATTTACGATAAAAAAACGCCCACATCTTTATCAGGAAGATTAATCAGTTATCTAATACGCATTTGATAAAATTTACTAAAGTTTTGTGGGTCAAACTGATAGCCTCATTGCTAAAAATATTATCGATGGAAATAAACTGTGACGTATGTTCAATGTGGAAGTAAACAATGTATGATTTTATAACGGTTGAGTGCTTTTTACTGTCCTTCCGACATTAAAACAACAACAAATAAGTACATTCTTAAGTGATTGTCCCGTTGTATGTAGTAACTACTTGGATATTGAGCTTTTTAGAGCAGGGCTGTTATGCTTTAAGTATCCATATCCGTGCCACTTTTGTAGAATATAATAATTAAGTTGCTGAATTAATTAATAAATGATTATATTAGGGGTCTTAATTAATAAAATTGCACGTGTATCTTTACCTGTTATTCATTGTTAGCTTATTTCGTTTTAGCCTAATGCTGTACCAGAATCTATGTTACTAATTCGTTCGTTCCGTTAACTTTTAGCTTTTGCTTTCAGTCCTTCTCAAGGAAAATCTTATAATAAACTTTACCTTAATTATTACCACTTCGTTCTTTTTGTACTCCTTTCTAAGTTGATTGTTTTAAACAATTTCAGTTTGCTCTTCATACACAAGCTCATTTCTCACGCCATTACTCGTCAAGTTTATTATAAGGCTCAAACCGCAAAGAAGTCTTACAATCTCCACATGCATCGTCTGCCTCGCATCTCAGTTTACATTTTTATTTTGACGCCTCTAAACTTACTCCACAATGTTGTAGGAGCAACAATTCAAGTTTCATTTTAAATTCCAATGCAATTTTTCTAGCGTAACTGATGTTTTCTACTCGTGACTTGGTAANCACATGCATCGTCTGCCTCGCATCTCAGTTTACATTTTTATTTTGACGCCTCTAAACTTACTCCACAATGTTGTAGGAGCAACAATTCAAGTTTCATTTTAAATTCCAATGCAATTTTTCTAGCGTAACTCTGATGTTTTCTACTCGTGACTTGGTAACAAAGGACTGTAAATCCAAATGTGAAACAAGCTGTTTCATGTGGTTGTAGACGATTTTATTCTTGTGTAAGGCTTTATACGAAATGCTTGTATACTTTATCACTTGCGACATTTGCAAGGATCGAAATATACTTTTGTTTGTCATAATGGTCTCATGTAAAATTCAGAGACGAAAACATATCTTAGAGAATAGCAACCTTTGATAGGTTGTTCATAGGAAAAAAATGCACTTCAAAATCTTCACTGGATTTCAAAATTGTTAATGTAATTTAAGGCTCCAATTAAGTGACAGCCATTTTATTGGCGCTTATAAAAAACAATGCCGATAAGTTTCACCTATAAACCTAAAACCAAACCCGTCTTTGTCAACTTCATATGCACCGTATCTTTCGGTTGTCATCTATGTTTTTATGTTTTCATAGCTATTCAGTCAGGCGACGACAGCCAGTCTATTTCTCTAACTACCAACACACGACATTAGGAACGCGCTAACAAAGAGCTTGTTAAAATTCTTCTATATGAAACCGTTAGGGCGCCCTATTAAAACAAAACAAAACTGTAGAATGCAAGGAACAGTAAAATCTCCCCATCTAGACTGTTTCACAACAAAAACAGATCGAATTTTATTCAAAGGTTGACGAAAACATTGTGAAATATATCATGCATACAGAATGATACGAATTTATAAAACATTGGCTGTTAGTCAATATACGGTTTATGATTTAGGTACTGCGTGCATATAAATATTTTGTGTCATTGTGTACAGTTTGTGAGATAAGTGTTTTAATGTCGTTATTATTTATTTATTGTTACAAATATTTTATTTGACGGGGCTGTAGTTAAGCGTGAAGTCAGCCAAATAATAAAGGACATTATATTCTATAATGTTTCCATCAGAATATAATAGTAATATCCCACTTTAATTTTTTTTTGTATTTTAATTGATAATATCCTTTTTATGCAGATCGATTATTATATTTTGATAGGAAGATGGGGAGTAATTTGGTCACGAGTTTTTTAGGGCTACGATTTTTAAGTTTTAGTTCTGAAAAGCAGCAACAAAAAAAAGATTGTTAGCTTACAAGAAGAAGAAGAAGAAATGTATTTTTTTACGTCTGATTTATTATACACAAAAAAAATGTGCTCAATAAACTCAAAATAGTCGTATCTATTTTGAGTTTATTGAGCACATTTTTTTTTTTCCATTAGTACCTGTTAGTTTCATGGTTGGCTACAACTAGTTCAAATTGAAAACCAGGAAAATCTCATTTCGGTTCATACCTTTAGTTAAACGAGCTGCGAGTATCTAGAGGGCAGATATCTCAATTTGTAAAATGGAGCTGCTTATACACGCTTCAAGGTTAATGTAAAACAATTTTCTCATCGGCTACTGGGCTACTGGTTTTATGTATCACTTTAGTCGTGGACTGTACATTATATCATATCACATGTCGGCGCGTATTGGCTGTTGGCATACATTCCTCGGATTAAGCGCACAGTCTGCTCTCCTAACCGTAATATTTACTGATAGTACCGCGACATACACCCTACGTCTGTTATACTCAACAAATTGGCGACTCTCAAGATTAAGTCCGTTTGTCAAACGTCTCACTCAAGATCATTAAACGCTTGTCAAAGTTTTTTGTACAAACATCAACGTTATTATTGGATGTTGTGCTAGAAATACACGCAAAAAATATTGTACAGAATCACATTAGCCTAATTACTTCTAATTGTTGCTAACGTATGGTAACTTTCGATCTTGAACGCAATCTAATGCTCGTGTCTAAGCTACTTCATCGTCTGGGTAATGTCTAGCATCAATGATCAAATAACATTGCTTGATCTACATCTCTATCAAAACATTATGATCGCTCTTAACAATAGAAAATGTGCAACATCATATCATGCAGATAATTAAAAAATAATGAATGTTTTTGTCCTGCAACCTCAAAAATTCTGACTGATGTTTTGGGTACATGGGCTGTGTAGTGTGCAGATACCTACTATGGCAGTTTAAGTGCATGGTGAACAGAGCGCTCTGGGAGAAATTTTCATTTTTTTTTCTAATCAATGCACCGACTGAGCTGCAACGAAAAAAAAACAGTAAAAGACAAATGAGTGTATTCAAATGTCTCTCACTCCTCACTGTAGTAATAGACGTGCCTGAATGCGCCTTGCGCCAATTTCGTTTGACGGCAGTCGCTCGCTAGCAGGTGCGTTGTGCGCGCGTGCGTCCGCCATCTTTGAATAACAGCTGATATTGCCGCCAACGCGATCTTGTTTCAAGCGTTTTGTAGACACGAACCCGATTTGCAGTAGATTTAAATGCACAAACATTTTGACTAAGTGCAGTGACTTAATAAACGGACTAATGAAGATGACAGTTAATCGAATAAGAGTTGTGGTGCTGGGGAGCGCGCGCTGCGGCAAGTCCGGTAAGAATAACCCCAGGAAAACATTAAAATTGTTATTAGCAGGTGATTTATGCGGCCTGTATGCTTAGATTTCCTTACCGAGTATACTTCAAGCTTGGGTTAAATCGGCTTTAACGACTTGTCGATAATTACGGCTTTTTTCCTTTTTTATCGAGCGCCGAAATCAATTATGTCTAATAGCCCGAGAAAAGTTATTATTTTATTTTGAATGCCCTGAGGTAGTTATTAGGATTATTAAATTAATTATGGGCCACACTATACATAGATAGATTACTTATAAACAGATGTAACTCACTGATGCCTTCCATTTTGCCGACTGGTTGTGATCTTCTTTAATTGCTTTAGGATTAAATTACATTACGGCACCAATCAGAACAGGTGAAATTTGTATTATATAATTTTTATTAGGCAAGATTATAATGATTTTATGACTAAACTGTGGTTTTGCATACATCAGGGCACGTGTAGACGTATTAATTAAAAAGTAAACTTTCTCCTTTTAGCAACATGTAGGTAGGTATAACACTTATGTTATTATGATTTAACATGTAGGTGTAATTTTCGCAAGTCCCTTAACACTTTCAGCTGAACATACATGTTAACTATCGCTTAGTGCGGATAAACTCCAAGGGTTAGAGATGTGCTCGAGGTTTTTTTGTGTTTAAGTTCGGAAAGCGTTGATCTGGCTACATTCTACATCACTGTTAGACTACCTTAACTGCTAAAAGTTCTTTACTTGGATCCATTTATTTTCGATCATGTCCTTATTTCGTAAGATCAGGTTTCAGACAACGATGACTAAATAGCTACATCTTAGATCGATATCGATTACGATAAACCTTACGACATCCCTACTCTTCAGCATCATTATCTAAACCTGTTTTATTCTATATGTTAATTAATGGCATCTGCGAGGAATGCCATTTGCAAATACGTATTAGGTACTTATCTTATCAGTGAATATTTCACAGAAGTATCATGTTATGAGTAAACATTACGGAAGTATAGAACGCAATATAAAAACAGTAACAGCAACTGTTTATGCGAAAGCATCCTTGTCACTACAGTATTATCTTTGTTTGTACTTGGATCAGTTCCATGGAATCGCTAGGCTGTTGACATACTATGCACACCGGTTATCAACACCGTGATACGGACGACTGATAAGTGACATTTACTGGGTGTTGCACCTGAAATGTGCGTAACAAAGACTTGCACTCCGATTGTGGGTAATTTTTATGAGTAATATTGATAATGACAACGTAAGTATACCTTTCGAGAAGGAATTTCAACATTTATAGGGTACCGAAGAGTTTTGGCAATGACTCACCAAGATTGACGTTAAAACATTTTAATGGGATATGTCGAGAGAATGACAAGAAGAGCCCTGTCGACTAACACATAATTGGCAGGCGAGTCCCATAACATTCCTCANTCAGTTCCATGGAATCGCTAGGCTGTTGACATACTATGCACACCGGTTATCAACACCGTGATACGGACGACTGATAAGTGACATTTACTGGGTGTTGCACCTGAAATGTGCGTAACAAAGACTTGCATTCTGATTGTGGGTAATTTTTATGAGTAATATTGATAATGATAACGTAAGTATACCTTTCGAGAAGGAATTTCAACATTTATAGGGTACCGAAGAGTTTTGGCAATGACTCACGAAGATTGACGTTAAAACATTTTAATGGGATACGTCGAGAGAATGACAAGAAGAGCCCTGTCGACTAACACATAATTGGCAGGCGAGTCCCATAACATTCCTCATACGTTTGTAATCAGCCACGGTTATTAACGTAATTTTGAGTTGATAAAAATAAAATGGAATGGAAATATTTTATGAAAATAAAACGTTACGTAAAAATTTATATTAGGTTTAAAAGTTAGCGTTCAATGACAGTAGATAGCAATCAATGTATGGCTTTGGTTGCGAAGTACGGATAATCTTACAGCTAGACAAACATTATGGCTTCATGGCCGTGAAGTATTTTCATCCTTGATATCGATCAGGGCTTTGCTAAGTCCGTAATATGAAGGTAAGGAGTCTTATATAAAATCTTATTAAGTTTGTTAAACTCTGTAATGTCAATGACACAGCCTAGACTTTGAAGATAGAGCAAGATCTTGTTCCAGATATTTCATTCGCTATCTAAATTGTACGCTCTTAGAATTTTTATTTCGATTCATTTAGATTTCTCGAAGTGAAGGGCTCCTTTGCATTCAAATCGCCTGAGATGATCATGACGACTGCAAGATGGTCTGATTGTCATCAGGTTACAGAGAATAATTAAATAAGCTCACGAGATCAGGTGCTAGCGTAAATTGTACCTTAATCTTATTAAGTTAATGACTTCATCGTCGACAAAAGCCGATCGAGTGCTCGAGCCCTAAAACGTGTTCAGCGCCGGATGTTTAAGCCCCAGGTTATGGAGTTGCAAGGATACAATTAGCTATGATTGGTCGTTGCTTCTACGCCCATTAACCTTGTTAACTCTATTTCGCGAGATGATTAATTGTTGGAGTATTATTGTGATGTTTTTATTTCCATTTCGGCGCTGAAGTGATTTACTCGTTGCTATGACTCACAAGGCATTCACTGGCTGGAAACAATCTGATTGCAAATCATTTTCGTGTTTAATTGCCAGTTTAAGCGAACTTAAACTTTAAGCACTTAATAGGTAAAGATGGATTCCTTAATTTCCTTGCCGGTTGATTTCCATAATTCTGAAAAAAAAAACAATTTTAAAGAGAATCAATGGTTTTACTGACAAAATCAAGTAAAACAAAATGATGATGATGAACATTTTAGCAGCAAGAAAAAAAATTGTTTGTCCTAAGCCAGCAGAAACGCCAAACCTGTTAAGGCCATGTCAGCCAAATATTAAGATTTGACAAAGCCGTATTTTAGTTTCGCAATATGGGAATGGCTTGTCTAGTACCAAATTACAATAGGTTGGGTTAATTAATTGAAACAATTCATTACATTATACACCTGGCTACAGTCTGGCCTACCAGACAGTCTCGAATACCACAACATTTACTTTTAGACTTTGTTGAGGATAATATTAGAACACGACAAATATCTTCGGGCATACAATGTTGGTGTTTCTTGCTTTGAACAGAGAATGTACGCGGTTTTGTTGAGCTGTAGCCAGTCTAATGTTTGTTTGAAGATCTGAAGTTTGATTAGTTTGACGTAGCTTGACGACACCTGCGTTTTTACAAATATTTTTTTGAGAGGAGGAGACACTTTTGTGTGGTGGAGCGATAATGTATTGAACAGTTTATTAATGCTTTAGCCCTTTGGTTCGTTTCTAAATTCAGCCAATTTTTTCTATAAAAGACAATTTATTAGTGCAATTTTCAAATACTTTATACAAGTTATTAAATGGGAAACTAGGTAGGCCATCAGTTTTTCAGGTAAAAACTGATGGTTTCAGGATATTATTGAAACGAAAACTTACGTCTACTGCGTATTACACGATAAATATGTTAAGTAAACAATTTGTTCTCTTTGAAGCACGTTTCCCATGTGTAGTTATAGTGCTCGAATTAGAATCATAATATCTTTACAACGTTTAGAATCCTACGCAAGTTATTAATATTAAGAAAAGGAGATTAATCAATTCTTTAAAAATAGTATTTTTTTGTTAGATGATAGATTGAAAACAATTTTAACGAGGTAAGCTTAAGAATAGTAAGCTTATGATTTAAACAAATTGTTTTGTGTATTGTTTTAGCTTCCATGTGACGTTGATGTGGCGTTTGAGCGATGATAACTGGTTGTCTGCCTCCGCAAACCACGAGCAACGTCATCGCAAAAAAACTGATTCGTCACGGCTATTTTATTTTTATTTCGAATTCTATTATTAACAGCACTATTTTTGCACTGGCTACATTCGCGTATATTGACTCACTGTCTAAGATTTTACTCATATGTGACGTCACGGATTGTCACGCTTGAGTTTTTTTATAATGGCTGCGGCGTGGGATGGATGCATAAAGAGTTCAAGCATAGCTTCCAAAACACATTAGTCAGCACCAAAACAGTCTACTACTTAAAGTTCAGCGGAAATTACATCGTACACGTAATAATCGTCATCGAAATGGCATGTTTGAATATACGGACGCAAATAGAAGCACTCAGATATTGTCGCCAGAATTCGAGATTAATACGCAAAAGTATTATTTTCGAAAATGATTACTATAAACAAGGAGCNAATAATCGTCATCGAAATGGCATGTTTGAATATACGGACGCAAATAGAAGCACTCAGATATTGTCGCCAGAATTCGAGATTAATACGCAAAAGTATTATTTTCGAGAATGATTACTATAAACAAGGAGCGAATTAAACAACAAGTCGTAGTTATTATGTGCATAGCTTGAAAAACATATGAAGTATAGCTGAAAAAACATGGATGTTAAGATGTTTTGCCAATTTGGCTATTGCTCCCAAAATACGTCAATTTATCAACAATTTGGTATTTTAGTCCTCTGTACACGCCTGGAGAGATGTAGTACTGTACAAATTCGTGTGCTTTGTAATTTCATAAGATGTTTGCTATTGAATACGCCAATAGCAAACAAGCTTCGGATTCAATATGCCTTCTAATCATTTGAAGAAAACATGGGCCCGATCTTCAAAGTTCAATTTGATTTTCAGTAGTTACCTACTAAATAAGGAAAAGCGCTTTTCGTAAAATGGTAGCAGTTCAACGTAATTTTGCCATTCGAACGATGTTTTTAAAATTCTATTTAAGATTATTTTAGTTGAGACTACAAAACATTTCAAGCAACTGAGAAAGATCGCTGTGCCTTCCCTAACATCAGAATCTAAACATAAACACCTATTAGTAACGAAATTCCCTACAAATCACGTCCGCACTTAAACATAAAATATATAGCGATAAATATAGATATGTAAAATGAAAATAGAATTACATGTTTCCGTCTGAATATTCGTCACGTCTTTGGTATCTTTGTTCGGGCGAGACGGAACAACGAGGGGAGGAGCGGTCATAAATACCCAGTCAGTGTGGATGGGTAACATTTTACAATAAATATGTATATACGTATGTAGTTTCGACAGTTACAAGTGAAGGGCATGCTAACTAAGTCGTGAGCTCAATTGATAAAATATTGTGTTAATTTTTCTAGAGGTATTGCATTAGAGGCGTTAATTAACCAAAGGGATTTGTAGGCAATCAACTACAACTCCAATATTTAACTTTTCATTACCTAATATTTGCATAGGTACGCGTGAAGTGCACTTATGACAGAATCATAAATGGAAAGTCGATTTTAAATAGGTAAAGGTCATATGAAAGATTTACCTAGAGATAGGTTATTTTGTGAGATCATTAAAATTGTCGCCTGGCAACATTCACAATAATAATAAAATTTAATATCTATGGAATTTGTCTCTAGCTAAATAAATGTTTCGAACGTATTTTATCTACTACAGTGGTTTCGTTTTGCTTTGACTTACGTCAAAAATATTATATATTACGTTAAATATATTATAATATTGTTTAATGACATTCATGAAAGCGTAAGCTTTTAATGAGCGTAAGCGTTTAATATATGAATATTATCTAATTTGCTCAATTTATAGGTCCTAATTTTAATACCTACCGTAGAGGTCGAATTCTTAATGCATTGCTAAATTATGTATAAACAATGAATGTTAAATTAAATTACCATTAAGCTANTTCAAACAAACAAAAAAACTCTTCAGCTTTATAATATTTGTATAAGATTATCTAATTTGTTTTGTGGGTCCTAATTTTAGTACCTACAGCAGAGGTCGAATTCTTAATGCATTGCTAAATTATGTAGAAACAATGAATGTTAAATTAAATTACCATTAGGCTGCGATTCGATATTCAAAACCACAGAAGCATTACACACATCGTGCAACACATCATTAAACAAGTAAGACAGTTACGCAACACAATTTCTATAACACTTTTGATTTCAATATCACACCGAGGTTTAGGGTCTCCCCACATTTATCGACGCGGAATCGGCTAAAACCGGTCAAAAAAGCCTTTACGTCTACGTAGTAAGATTATTACAATCGGCTCGCTGGCCGAACGGCGAAACGAGCCGTTTCTAAGTTTCGGCGATAAGTCGAGTGGTGTGTTGACACGCACTCGGTTTAAGCCAATTCCGCGTCGATAAATGTGGGGAGACCTTTATTCAACACATTGACATGTGTTACAACTAACAGTCTCGAATACTTCAAAACAAATTGAACACTTCAGTCTCAACGCGACGACAGATAAATCATGCGTAGACTATTAATGAGTCATTGAACATTCAAACGTCACTAATCGCCAATTAATAACGGTTAGGAAACGATCAAAGCTACCATTTGATATACCCACCTATATAGACGTGTTAGCTATGCAATAGAAAGTATAAACAATAACTTAGCGAAAGCTAACACCGGTGAAATTGATTTATAGAGCCGTCGTCGGATGTCGTTTTTCGGAAACACTTCAATATATTAACATAACAATTATAGAATGATTAGGTAAGAACTGTTAGCGCACCCATTGAGCAATGTTACGAGCTCTAGAATTTTAATAGGCTACGAAAACAGATTTTGATGTTCGCTATTTAAAGAATTTTATCGATAAATTCTATTGAAATGTTTGTAAATATAAAGCTTGCATGGAACAGAAATAGGTGCAGTGTTTGCACAGACTGTAAAATGTTTTACATTATTTCTACCCGGATTTTGTCTAGCCGTGTTTTCTTTTAATTAAGAAAATAGATCAGCAGGTTCGATTTAGGCACGGAAGAGAAA
>NWSH02000006.1:4910801-4924370 GCA_002382865.2 Heliothis virescens | reverse complement strand
CATAAAGTAGGCAAAAATAGGCGGTTTGGTTAAAAAACGTAAAACATGTATATTGTGGGTTACAACAACTTACGTGGGAGGTATCGATTTGTATGAAAAACAAGGTTATATTTTGCTGCCCGAAAAATGATTGTATTTTGGCTAGTTGTAGTTAATAGATTCGTTTATTTTTCATAGATTATGGTACGGAACCCTTCGTGTGCGAATCCAACTCGCACTTGGTCGGTTTTTTTAACGTTAATCACGTCGCTTGCTCATTGCGAGTTTATAGTCATTTCAGACTCTATAATCCTGGTTTCCTCGAGATGTTTTCATTCACCTTTTATCATTAATCAGTAAGTACATACCAACTTAGAAAAGTTGCATCATGGTACTTGCCTGACCTGGGAGCGAACCCACAATAAATTAAATAATCATTTATTTATTTTCTCCCACAAGTACAGTTAAACACTTTACATAAGCCCTTGAAATAAAAATAAATGTTGGCTGAAACTCGTTCTTGTCTGAGTAAGTAAACATACTTCATTATAACGTCGTTTTTTTAAGACAGGATTGGAACCAGAGTATTTTAAAATGTGCCTTATAATAGTAGCTTGCACGTAAAGCTGCCTAACAGTTAAAACTTCAGCTTGTTTATATAATTCAATTGTGGGGAAAAGTCGCGGTTTAAAAAGGCTTATTTTGAGGATAAGTCTTTGTGCTCTCTCCAGTTTCAGCAAGTGGGTTTTTGCTGCTCCACCCCAAGAGGAGATACAGTAGGTGAGCACAGACTGGCAAAGTGCCAAGTAGACCATTCGCATGACCTTTGGGTCGGCCACATGTCTAAGGGTTTTGAAAATAAACGACAATTTTCGTATTCTTTGAGAGACACTTCATATATGTTCTGCAAAGGTCAAACTGTCGTCTATTGTTACTCCAAGGTATTTTACAGTCTTTGCTTTTTTTATAGTTTCGTTCCACGAGTCTCCGTAAAAAGTGAGAGTGGTGTCATCGGCATATGAAAGAATCTTACAGTTTTTTAGCTTTAGTTGACAAAGGTCATTAATATAACATAGGAATAAGGAGGGGCCCAAGATACTGCCCTGAGGGACACCAAAATTCACTGGACTTTCGGCACTTAAAAAATCACCTATCTTACATTTCTGCGTACGATCTGATAAGTAGCTTTTAAACAATAAGGTACCTCTTATTCCCATGCTCTCCAGCTTTTCCAAGAGCTTCTCAGAAGACACTGTATCAAACGCCTTAGTTAAGTCTAGGAAGATTGTCAGGCATTTTTGACTATCATCCAGCTTATTTGCAATGAAATTGGTAAAAGTGTGTACAGCATCGTCCGTCGATTTACCTGGTCTAAATCCAAATTGTGCGTTCGATAATAACTTTTTATTTTCTAAATAATTTACTAGCCTTTTGTTGATAATCTTTTCTAAAATTTTTGATAATGATGGCAGGATCGAAATAGGGCGGTAATTGTTGATACAGTCTCTCTTACCGCTTTTATAGACAGGCAAAACTATGGATTGCTTGAGAGCATCGGGAAATATACCCTTATCAAGGCAATCATTAAATAGGTCAGTGAGTGGGCGTACTATGTGATTTTTAATTAATTTTAGGACTTTGCTTGAAATACCGTCCCAGCCCGCACTACAGTCCGACTTTAATCCATCAATGATGCTTGTTATTTCCTGAGAGTCGGTATCCAAAAGCACAAATGACGAACACGTAGAATAACCAGAGGTATTGAGTGTAATTGCCGGAGTGACAGCAATCTTATTAGCGAGTTGACACACTCATAGGTACTTTACCCACCAGGCCACCATGACTTTTTTATAACAAATTAGTTTTTTTCGAACATATTAGTTAGTATTCAAAATACTGTAAATGACATTCACAGTAAATATTTTGAACGCTAAACAATGATCAAAATACTGTTTGATCACTGGTTGTCAGGGTACCTGGCAGCAAGCAATAACCGACATTATAAACAATGCGGAGTACGGTGTTGAATAACAATGATCTGAACCTAATAACCAAATGTATGAAGCAAAAAAATCTCACATTTGCTTAACCTTAGCCCAGGCCAGTGACTTATCTGGTGTTTATAAATAAATACGAGTGACGGGATAAATTGAAGCAGAAAACCTATTATTGGGAGCAGGGTAGAAAGAATAAAAATAAATAACAAAATGCTAAATGTCATTTACACTCGAGGAATAGATCCAAATTACCGGTGGCTAAGCCTCCAAGAACGAAAGTTTAAGAACGAGCACATTCTGCAGCAGGCGCTGTGACTCAGCTGTCGAATCTTCTACGATACGTAGGAATTCTATAAATGTTCTTCTAGGATAATAATTTTGTCTATGAGCTGTAATGACGTGATCACTAGCCGGAACCATCAGACACGCAGTGAGCGCGAGTGCACGCCACGTGTCGCCTTACACTCGAGCGCCACGCTCAAGCGCCACACTCGAGCGCCACACTCGAGCGCCACACTCGAGCGCCACAACGAGGCTATAGGCTACTTCTTATCCGGATGCACGCAGTGGTTCCCACGGGAAAGCTGGTGAAACTAGTTTATGATGGAAGCTAGTTTACGTATAATATGGCATGCTCTGACATGGCTCCAGGGGCCAGTATGTTGGCAGTAAGACGTAGCACGTGGCCCACGTAGAGGCATTCGATTGCATCGAAGATTGACCATATACAAGCTGTTGTTTTGCATCCTTGTCAAATTCAAGGATGTAATTATGCTAATGCTTCTTGACCCAAATCAACAATAAAATGAGTTAGTTTTTCTTATCTTTACCGAAATCCGGCAGTGTATGTTAGCCGTATTTAAATGTGTTAGTAGCCTTATAACCGCGCTGCGCTTTCACACAAACGCAAACAACACGGACTGACGCACGGATTGGTTTTATTTATCTACGGTTTTAAGGCTACTAGCACATTCAAGTACGGCTAGTGTACACTAACGTATTTCGGTAAATAACAAAATTAAAAATCATTTTATCATTGATTTGGTTCGAGAATTATTGGCATAACTACGTCCTTGAATTTGACCAAAGTGCAAAACAACAGCTTGTATACTAGTACATACATATATGTAGTGGTTGCTACCGCCAGCGGTTTCACCCGCTTCCCGAGGGAACTACTTCATGTACCCGTGTGAAAATAATAAATACGAGGTACATGTGGTAAATGCCATGACTGATCTGAGTGTTAGGATAGTCCGTCCTTCCCCAGGTTATACATAAAAATGTAAAAAAAATAATTAGATCTGAAATCAACCAAATCACCGCGTCAATACCACAGGGAAGCGCAATAGGATGTTTCTTGTTTCTAGTTTACATCAACGACCTTCCCAATCATATAAATGAGCCATGTGTTCTGTTTGCAGACGACATATCTATACTGACGTCGTGCGAAAATAACGCAAACATAAACAATACATTACAGTCTATATGTATTAGATACAACTACAAATTGAATGACAGACCATAACTTAGAAATTAACTTCAACAAAATTAAAATAATCCCATTCTTCCCTCGCCAAAAACTACCGATAAATATTAACTTTAGCTACAGAAATAATACAGTTGAAATAGTCGATAAATTCACCCTATTAGGCCTAAACATTGACCCACATATAAATTGGAAGGCACACGTCCAGAAAATAAGAGAAAAATTATCCAAATTTTCTAACGCCCACCGCGAAATCAAAAAACCATAGACCTTAAAACTGCATTAACAACATATTACTTACGCATACGCATACGCCTGGCTCAAATATGGTGCCATCCTATGGGGCAACAGTACCGATGCGCCCACTCTATTTACCCTACAAAAAAAACTAATCAGAAATAGTAAATATTGAAAATACCGACACCGAAAAAATCAGTGTAATGCATTATTGTATGCTACTGAAGCCAAAACAATCGTTTTTTAAGTTTTTGTCCGTTTGTCTGTTCGCGATGGAATCAAAAACGGCTGTACCGATTTAAAAAAATTCTTTCACTGTCGGGAAGCTACACTATCCGCGGGTAACACAGGCTATGTTTTATTCAGGTACAGCAAGTCGTTCTCACGGGACGCGGTAATATGAAAGCTCACTGATTAATGACGAAATCTCAGAAACTATAACACCTTCCAACTTGAAATTTGGCAAGTAGGTTTCTTATAGGGTGTAAAAATACTCCAAGAAACATTTTTTTGAGATTCCACCTCTAAGGGGTAAAAAAGGGGTTTGGTAATTTGTTTGGAAATCCAATGATTTTTGAAGTAAGAGACATGAAATTTAGCAGATGGGTCCTTTATAGGGTGTAGATATTATCTAAGAACAGATTTTACAAAAATCTACTCCTGGGGGTGTGAAACGGGGGTTGATAGTTTGTATCGAAGTCCTATGTTTTTGAAGTAAGACATGAAAAGCAGATAGATCCGTTATAGGGTGTAGACATTACCTAAGAAAGGATTTTACGAAAATCTGCCCCTAGGGGTGTAAAACGGGGGTTGGTAGTTTGCATGGAATGTTTTGAAGTGTTGGTTTGTTTGTTGTACACGCTAATCTTCAGGACTACTGGACGGATTTGAATGATTCTTTTTTGTTGTATAGATATTAAGTCTGGGAAACACATCCTTACTAATATTATAAATCGGAAAGTGAGTTTGTTTGTTTGTTTGTTTGTTTGTTCCGCTTTCACGCCGTAACTACTGAACCGATTAATTTGAAATTTTGCAGACGTAAAGTTAGAAGTCCGGATTAAATAATAGGGCACTTTTTATCCCGAAAAAAAAATAGATATTCCCGAGGGAAAACAAAAATATTGTTTGCTTGATGGATGGATTGTAGATGGCACTGTGTGTCGAACCGAATTCCACGCGGGCAAAGCCGCGGGCGGAAAGCTAGTACGCTATAATTTATCTTAGAAACTTGAGCACCTGATGAAGAACCGCAATAGATCATCTAAACTATAAGAGATACAAAAATGGTACCATAGTAAAAACTGATGTGCAGCTCCAAGAGCCCAGCTATACTTTAACATATAGGAAAGCAATTAGTAAAAGTTGTTTGGGCTGGTGGGTATTTCCTGTTAACTTACAAAAATGAGAGATCTGAAATATCACGAATCGTCTCGCACATCCCTTTGTTTCCCCGGGCTCTTAGAATTCGACATCAGACGTTTCAGATCTTTGATTTTGACAACCCGTTGTCGCTGGCATAAGCGACATGATCTGCCTACGAAGTCGCTGGCAGAAGCATTTACGCCAATATTGTATATGTAAGAGAAAATGTAGACTCGTTCGGTAAAAACAGTGACGTGCACAATTTTAATACAAGGAATAAACATAAATTGACTGCACCTGAATTCCGCTTACACAAAGTAAGTACACGGTACATTTCTGGGGCTTTGTATACGCATTTATAATAGAATCCCAGTTCATTTGTTGGAACTAAGTAACAATTCTTTAAAAATAAAAATTAAAGAAATTCTTATTAAAAAAGCATATTAAACGATTATTTTACAGACAAAAGCAAATGGTAGCTCTGAAGTGGACAAATGCGTTATTATTAATAATAAATATGATGTAATTAATTTAATATTATAAACAAATGTAATTAATTGTAATAGACAGTTGTGTTGCTGGGAAGTTTGTTCATCACCGTTTCTTCTTTCCAGCCACAACACTAGGAAACGGTGAAAGGGGGGCGTTTTTGCGGGTGCTGTCCAATGTAATTTGACGTGAAAAAGTGCTAATTTATTAGCCTAATTTCAATAAATGATTTGACTTTTGCTTTGACTTTAAGCTAGTGATAAATAACGATAAATAAAAATAATCTTCTATTATACATTTATACACAAATTTTACGTACACAAAAACAAGCAAATCATCGAATTAGTAACCCTAAGATATAATAAAGATTATTATAAAATAAGTAAACAAAATAAATAATAAAAAGCTCCAAACTACTAACTACTTAAGGAATAATACATAGAATATATGACATTAAACACTCAGTGCTCTTCCTCCTCTCTGCTACTATTATTATATGCTGTGCCCGACAGGGTCCATAATTGTGACGATTTGAGATGATTTACATCTATACCAACCAACAACCTGTGTACATTATGGTACGCAATAAATAATTGAGAATTAAGAATTGAAAAGTAACCTATATGTTATTCTGACATATAAGCTATATTACTGCCAAGTCTCATCGTTCGTTTAGCAGATTTTGCGTGAAAGAATATTATATATCCATACATACACTCTAACAAACTTTCGCATTTTTAATATTAGTAGGACCCTAATCTGTGGTAGGACTAAGTGTTCGAGTGTGAATTACGTGCCTCTGAGTAGTGCTTCCAGCAGGTGTTAAAGTGACGTGACCAGGGATATCTGGACATGCTTTATTTACCTTTAAAGGTAATTTAGGACCTACATACTTATGATACATTTTAAATTGGGAACTTGATGGACATCTCGATGCTCACTAGCTAGCGGCGCAGTCACAGGAAGGCCTCACTCACTCGCGAGATAGCGCTCCGGCCGGTAATCTCAAGTGTCATAACACGCCGTTTATCGTCTACTCCCCCCCCCCCCCACACACACGGCGTCTGTTATCAGAGAGGAGTGGTACAGAGCGACAATAGGTGTGTGCGCCCCCGCGCCCGCTCAGAACCTTCCTCACACCACATACGGCTACCTACAAGCTGAGCGTCATCTAACGAACGACTAATTCTCACTTAGGATTTCGAGCAGTTGGCCTCGCGTTAATCTGAATGCGGCAATGTTTTTCGTAGTGACACAATCGTGTAGTTTGATGACTTCGAGTACCTACTCTTTAACGACAAGTCCTCTTTCCAGGTCAGGTAATCTTTGACGGGAAAATATACCGAATGCAAGTTACAAGTTATAGACTGAAAGCCTTTATTATCTGTAACTGATATTCTTACTGGCAAGAACTCATGATTAATAGTATAAGTAAATTGTATTACGTGTTTACTTATAATCCTATGCAAGCTTATTACTGTTCCACCGCAGGGAACTCCAACTGGCTCTTTTCGTACAGACTAGGAGTCTAGGAACGAGTGCCAGTTGTCACACTACACGCATACCCAAAGAGCTTCGACGATTTCACATTTTTTCAGTTCTAGTTTCGTCACGATGTTTTCCTTCATTGTTCATCGTAAGTCGGCTGCAAAGATACGTTTGCAATGTATATAAGTGTGCACACATTAAGTAACTTCAACTACCTACTCAATTGCTTGAGTTTAATTCAAACGGTCATTCTCGCCCATGATGAAATTCTGTAGGCCGAATGTCGGGTCTTCATAATGTTCATCTTTCATAGTTAAAAAACGTATAAAAATCAGCATGTAACTGTCCTGTGTGTTTGTCAAGCAGTATTGTTGACAAAGTGTAGAGCACGTAAATGAAGTGATGTGAGTGTTACAGCACGATATGCTACTCCGTTAGTGTATAATATTATTATCGTAAGTAGGTAGGGGAGTGCGCTCGTTTGCGGCGCGGCTCGCTATCGGTGAGAAATTCAAGGCGAAAGCAAGGAGGATGCCAGTGGGGCACCTCGCGAGACTTCCGGGAGTGTCGCGACAAGATCGCGCACCCCCGCCTCGCCTGCCCCCCACCCCGCCTGCCCCCTCGCCGGCCCGCAAGCTGCTCCGCGGAGGGGGGGAGGGCGCGACCCGCCCCTGACCCAGATGTGGCGGCAGTGCGTGACGCAGGCGGCGCGGCACGCGTGCAGCGCCGGCACTGCAGCCGCGCCGCCTGCCTCGCCTCGAATCTTACATTTGGGTTGGATGTCTAGATTCGTTTTTATTTATATTCATAGTCAATTATAATCAGTATCATGTTGGAGTTCTGCAGGAGGTAGCATTAAGTGGCTCTACTTCGGTATAGGGGTCGCAATACCGGACCATTTAAGCAATACCGGTATTTTCGGTATTGGCTTCGGACCAATACCGGTATACCGGTATTTCCGAGATTAAGCCAAAGTTAGCAAACACACAATGCCGGATTTTTTGTGGGACCCGTCCCCACCCTCCAATAGACTTGAAAAGTTGAAACTGATGTCATCAGAAACGTCTCGTTCAGTAGATCATACTTATCATGACGATTTACTCCAAATTATGGGGCTTAGGTTAGGTTAGTTAACAGTTTTTAAGGTTGTTAACAAATTACTAAGTGTAAAAAATAATAGTCAAAATAGGCCCATCCAGGCCGATTTTGACTATTATTTTTCTTATGTAGAAAAATTACAAGGTTTTTATTGGTTTACATTTCTTTACATCATAATTATAACAGTGTAGTAAACGCCAATATATTTGGCAATCGTTACGGATGGTCAGAAGCTAGAAAGTCTGACAACTAGTCTTGCCAAAGGGTATCGAGTTGCCCGGGTTAAGTTCCATCGGGATGTGACCAGTATTTTTAAACCGACTTCACAAAAAGGAGGATGAGCTCCCGCATGTAATTTTATTTAAACGGCGTGTAACTTTTTCTATTTGTGTTTTTCTGTTAAGTACCTATTTATTTTACTAAAACCGAAAATACCGGTTTTTGTGAAATGAATACCGGTATTAGTAAGACCTGAATTTGGTCCGGTATCCCGGTATTTTCAGTATTCGGTATACCGGTTTGCGACCCCTACTTCGGTATAGCTCTCCTCAAACTTTTTGTCGTCATGGAAGATTGTGCGAGTCGCTGCGTAGAAAACTATTCTAGGTGTCAGCGGGTGTCAAGGGTGAGTGGTATGGACATATGCGCGGACTGCTTAGTGCTCGGAATTCAGTTTCGGAACGAAATCGAGCTTCATAAGAACGAGTACTGCCGACGCAGAGCAGGATTACATTTTTAACCGACTTCCCAAAAAGGAGGTTCTCAATTCGACGGTTTTTTTTATGTATGTTAATCCATATCTCCGGCAGTTATAGACCGATTTGAGAAATTCTTTTTGTGATTGAAAGAGTACGATGTCAGTGTGGTCCCGTGGTAAGGAGACTAGGATCTGATGATGGGATCTTGGAGAAACTGAGAGAACTTGTCAAATTTCGTACGCTTTTTTACGTCAATGATACTATT
The DNA here is from genome assembly GCA_002382865.2 of Heliothis virescens. Taxonomy (NCBI): domain Eukaryota; kingdom Metazoa; phylum Arthropoda; class Insecta; order Lepidoptera; family Noctuidae; genus Heliothis; species Heliothis virescens. The sequence continues at coordinate 4,915,268 of NWSH02000006.1, read as the reverse complement.
ACGGGACCGACTGTCACTGTGGGTGGGTATGGGTATTAAAGATATTATAGTTTAAGACCCGAAAACTGAAAAGCATAAAATAAAAATCACTTTTTACAAAAAAACAAAACCGACTTCACAAAAACACACTGAAAGGGATAAAATAAAATTTTTCACATGGCTCTAGAAGTCGGTGGCAAAATAAACACAGTCAACAGACCTGCAGACAGTCTGTCTGCAGGAGCCTTGGGGTACCCCTGCAAGGCACGCTACGAGGGTTGATCTTGCATCACGCAGTTTTACTTGAAAATACCTGTCACTAAGGTATGATTTGATTAGAAGGTAAAATGAGTGGGGCAGAAGTTGTTTTATCTTGCACAGTAGTCCCTTGTGCCATACACGATCGAAAGCTTGCTGGACGTCAAGAAAGGCAGCTGAACAGAATTCCTTGTTTTCCATGCATTGCCTTATGGTGCGGTAGACTCGGTGTACCTGCTCGATGGTGGAGTGTTGCTGCCGTAAACCAAATTGGTGGTCAGGTATAACTCTATTTTCCAAAAGGTGTGGTTTCAGCCTATTGAGTAACCTTTTCCCATAGCTTCGACAGTACTGGAGTTAGGCTAATAGGGCGGAAAGAGGAAGCTTCGTTGGACGGCTTTCCTGACTTATGTATCATCACGATTTGTGAGATTTTCCAGAGTTCAGGTACATAAGAGGTTCTAAGAGAAGCATTAATGAGAGTAGTGAGCAAGACGAGTCCCTTGCGAGGTAGTTCCTTAAGTATTTTTGGGGTGATCAAATCGAATCCTGGCGCTTTGTTGGAGTTCATTGTCGATATCAATCTGGACGTTCGCGTGAAGATGTTGGTCGCAGTGGTAGACAAAGTTGCAGGTCCTGGTTGAGAGTGTTATCTATTTCAGGATCCTCAGGGACACAAAGTTCGTTTGGTTTGAAGACGTTAGCAAGGTGGGTGGCAAAAGTGTCAGTCTTTTCTTGGTCAGAACGGGCCCACGAGTTCCCTGATCTAATGGGAGGGAAACATTGTTGAGGTGATGGTAGATGTTTGGTCGCTTTCCATAGAGAGTGCATCCCATAAGCATTAGGCGCCATTCTCTCTAATCTTTGTTGCGTTTCTTCGTTTCTAGCGTTCGCAAGGATCACTTTGAGTTCCTTAATTTCCCGGTTAAGGAGAGTTTTGTCCTGAACGTTACGGGATGTTTGCCAGATTCTGCGCAGTCGTCTCTTTTCAGCGATTTTTCTGCGGACTTCCAGCGGAGTAAGGGAACTGTGCGTCAGTCTCTTAGGCTCAGGGGTGCTATTCCATACAGCTACTTGTATTAGATTGGTAATGTACAAACATGCGTTATCAACATCTTCAGGTGATTTCAGATTTTCTAGAGTCATGTGAAAAGTTTTATTTTATCCCTTTCAATTTTTTTTCCTGAAGTCGGTTTTGTTTTTTTGTAAAAAGTTTTTTTTATTTTATGCTTTTCAGTTTTCGGGTCTAAAACTATAATATCTTTTATACCCATACATACCCACCCACAGTGACAGTCGGTCCCGTAATAGTATCATCGACGTAAAAAATCGTACGAAATTTGAAGAGTTCTCTCAATTTCTCCAGGATCCCATCATCAGATCCGATCCGATCAGACCATGGGACCACACTGACATCGTACTCTTTCAAACACAAAAAAAAATTCTCAAATCGGTCTATAACTGCCGGAGATATGAATTAACATACATAAAAAAAATACTTATTCTATCTCTTTATTTTGTTTATCGATTTGCTTACTAGAATAGGAATTTAGCACTGCCTGTATGTGTGGGGATAGTGAAGAGACATTGATACAGTGTTGGACACAGCCGTTACTTAATACAATTTACAGGTTATTAAGCATTTTTGTCGTGGCTGACATTGAGAATTTTCAGTTGAACCGAATGACACATTTTTAAAACGAAGTAGTTATCATATTATTTTAATCTTCTTTAATAACAAGTAGGCATATTTCACTTTATCTATTTTGTTTATATTGTTCTTTATACTATTTTATTTATATTGTTTATTAAATTGCCGATATTCGAAAGAAAATCGAGTTTGGGTTAACATTATTTAGTATCCGGTGTCGCGCTCTCCGAAACACACGGTTCCGCCAAGAAGAGCCAAGCGAAGTGGAAGGTACTGCCTATCTTTTCTCGGAGTGTTTTATCGTTTTTTTGAACCCTCATAGAGTTGGTTCCCGATGCAGCACATAGTTCATATTTTCAGGATATGATAGCAACAATAGACTTATTAAACATACGAAGTCTCAGATGAATAGCACTAATACTTTAGATTTTATTGCTATCTAAAATACACCGACGCGGCGACGTCGACACACTGACACACTGATGATCATCAAAATGTTTAGCTATTTCCTGAAGTGCTAGAAACCTGAAATTTGGTATGTAATCTCAATTTGGTATGTAACCAACAAAAAAATTCATAAACTTCGCCCCCCATACCCTAAAACGGGGGATGTAAGTTTGATGATCAAAATTCTACAATCAGTAAAAAAATATGGCTTGGCTGTTTCGTAACTTACTTCAGAAATTAAATAGGTATTCGCATCACCTCCACGACGGTAGAGAAACGGCGAAGCCATACATTTTTACTGATTGTAGAATTTATAAAGTTAGGGTCGGTAGAGTAAGACCGTATAGATTCAGAAGCTTGCCTCACATAAGATCTGATCTCACAGGGCAAACTTGATGTGGTCTTCTTGGCTACATTTTACACGAAATGTATTTGGTGGGATAACTTAGTTTGGTTCTCGCTCGCTATCGCGCCGCGGTAGACCCGGCGCACGGGAACGGAGGGAGCCCGACAAAGCGCCGAAACGTCCACAATGCTCATAAAACGTTTCCTGTGCCATACAATGAGTTATTGTGAGCATTAGTTCGCGAAGACATACTACTCTATTGTCCGCCTTCGATAGCAGCCATGCAGGAGTCCGTTGATGTGTGTCGCTGAAGTGTCGGGGTGCCGCCGGCCGCACACCGCGTTTTCCTCCGCACGCAACACTTAGATATAAGAGATTCTTCGAAGAATTAGATTCACTTGGAAATATTAGAAATGTTCCTCTTCTTATGTTTTCTAGATACACTTATTTAAAGTTTTTTTAAAAAATAACAATCTAAAAACTAGATACAAGCATAATCGTACTTATATATCTTCTTCTTGGGTAGGTAAGTAGTATTTATTAGCGCTGAAGTGAAAGTAAACATCGTGAGGGAACTGGGACGTACATTGAGGATATTGAGGCTCATTCATTCCTTCTCTGTATAAGATGAGGCCTGTGCATTGCCCTGTAATTAATACAATGCATTTATTCGATAAGTTTATTCTACTCATTATATTATCATTACCGTTGACAACTCGTGACGTGATCGTGGTCACAGCAGACAGTGCGCCGCTGGACGCGGCTCCCGAGCCGGCGCCCGCGAGCGCCGTGTGTGCTGCTGAGCGCGTCACTCGTCACCTAGCTTATTGTATTAGATTATTGATTACGATAAATATTATTGTACGATACGATAACTACATAAGGTACTACTTCGTCGTGCTAGTGTTTGTCAATAGCGCACCTACTCACTAGATATGGGCTCGTGGTACTTCTATTATTATCCTTACCATTCGGAAACTATCGACAAGACATTCGCATAAAATTTGTGCGAATGTCATTTATTTGTGAGCTTATTTTGCTCTTCTGTGTGATTTAGGAAATTGTTTTTTGTAAGTTTGCTTTAAAATCGTCGCTCGTAGTCAGATAGAGTGAGTGAGGGCGCGGCGGCGACTTGTTCCACAAGGCAAGACAATGCGCAGCTGGTGCTCAAGAGGATATTGTGTGGATTGGCTCTCGCCTCTCGAGGAGCGCCTTCGAGTGGCCTCGAGTGTCATCGAGCGCAGAGCGCCTTCCCGCGCCGGGTGCCGAGTGCCGGCTGCTCAGCCTCGTCGTGTGCAGCCAGCACGCACTGCCCAACACTCCGTTGCTTTGTCCTTTCAATCATAGGTTTGGCAAGGTTACGAATACCTACCCGGTGCACGTACCTACTAGTTGCAGTACGCCGTCTCGTCTGCCTCCGTTGTTTTCAAAAAAAAAGTTTTAGTGTCAACATGCCAACAACCTGATAAAAGAAAAGAAAGATAAAAACCGGCCAAGTGCGAGTTGGACTCGTGCACGAAGGGTTCCATACCATTTTTTTTTTTTTTTTTTTTTAATCTTTTATTTAAGGGGCTTTTATCCTAAGAGGGTTCCATACCATTATTTATGAAAAACTTTTTAAGTTAAACGGTTTTATATAAAACGGAAAAATGTTGCAGATAAATGTACTAAAAGCTAAAAAAATAACAAAATAAAACAAATTTTAAACATATGCATTGATTACACTAAAAAAACTTTTTACAAAAAAAACAAAACCGACTTCACAAAAAAACACTGAAAGGGATAA
>NWSH02000006.1:4899220-4910373 GCA_002382865.2 Heliothis virescens | reverse complement strand
GCGGGGGTAAAAAGGAGGGGGTAAATTTGTATGAAACTCCGTCAGTTTTGAAGCTAATTCGATTAAAATTAATATTTGGCCTTTTGGTTAGAAATTAAGAATGACGCAATAATTATTTTTGGAAATTCTGCCTTAACGGGGGTGAAAAAGGGGGGGGTAAGTGTCTATGAAACTCCGTCAGTTTTTAAGCTAAATCGAGGAAAATTAAAGCTGTTTCTGCCCTTCGTTGTGTGACGGTGTCGCTGTTTTTCACACGGACTGCTTTATGTAGCTTTCTAGCGCGTAACTAGCTCCGATAAGTGTTTACTTTTACCGATAGATGGCGTTGTCCATACATTCTAAAAAGGCAGTCAATGCAATAAAATGGTATGGTATAATGAGTCTGAAACATCTCGAATTGTCTCGCGCAACCCGTCGTTTCACCGGGCTCTTAAAATTCGACATCAGACGTTTAAGACCTTTCATTTTGACGACCCGTTATCGCTGGCATAAGCGACATGTTCCGCGTACGAAGTCGCGGGCAGAAGCTAGTTATACATAATTACCGCAATATTCGCATTTACCGTGACATATATATCTACAAGATTAGTTTTAAATTAAAAACAAACTGTAATTAAATGCCTATGAATACTGTTTTAAATAACCTACAAGAGAAGCTCTTCTCACGTACATCAGTAGAGTTAGTATTTTTTAGGGTTCCGTACCCAAAGGGTAAAAAGGAACCCTATTACTAAGACTTCGTTGTCTGTCTATCTGTCTGTCTGTCTGTCTGTCTCCAGGCTGCATCTCATTAACCGTGATAGCTAGAATGCTGAAATTTTCACAAATGATGTATATCTGTTGCCGCTATAACAACAAATACTAAAAATTAAAAAAAAAATTGTTAAGGCTGTTGATTTATATTAATTAACTAGCTTCTGCCAGCGACTTCGTTCGCAGATCATGTCGCTTATGCCAGCGACAGTGCGTTTTCCCAACATTTCCCTTCACTGCTCTGGTCCTATTGATTGTAGCGTGCTGAAAAGTACACTATAACCTGCTCAGGAGTATGAATAATAATTGTACCAAGTTTCGTTAAAATCGTTCGAGTAGTTTTTGTTTCTATAACGGTTATACAGATAGACAGACAGACAGACAAAAATTCTACTGATTGCATTTTTGGCATCAGTATCGATTCCTAATCACCCCCCCGATAATTATTTTAGAAATATATTTCATGTACAGAATTGACCTCTCTACAGATTTATTTTAAGTAAGTATAGATGAAATTCTTAACTTGTGCGTTATCAGAGACTGGGATAGAGCATTGGATGTGTGCATGGTTTTAAATCGCGACAGCTCAGCATACTGCAGTTTGCACCTTGAGTTTGGGCTTGTTTCTAGAATCATTAGGGGTTGCATGTTTTACGTCCCTCTAAAATTTGTTTAAGAATAAAAATGCACAAAAAAAAGTACTTATTCACAGTCAAAGTAGCTTTTATGCCACCATATTTCTGAAAGATAAGCTAAACTACCAAGCCCCAGCCTGACTTGTTTATAAAAAAATGCACATCTATGATTATAAATGATAATTAATTGCTCAGCTAATTGTCAAATTTGACGTTAATATTCGAAAAATTGTTTAGAGGGAGTCGTTTGCAATTTGGCACACACACAAACACAAACAACACTATAATTTTTCCTTGCATCGAGATAATAATATAGCGGGATTTTTATGTAGCACAGCATACTGATAAACAATATTAAAATATAAAATCATCTGTAGAAATATTATTATACTTTGTGTTACAACATGGTTAATTACAGAAAATGCATAACTCCATCTATGAATTTGAATGATAATTAATTGGTTAAACTCGTCCCTGATTGTCAATATTAAATTTAATTTATACATCATAGATGGAAGCCGCCTTAAAGTTGTGTTAAACACAGTTTTCAATTTTTTTTTTATTTTTCTCCCAAGTTATGTTATTATTATATACCTATGCTTCTTTAACAGGTACGCGTCACAAACGAAGGGAAGAATAAGTTAGAATTCACCGTAAACAGCTTAAAATTTTCACTGATTATGCTTCAAAACTGAGGAGATTTTCATAAAAAACTTAACCCCTCCTTTTTCACCCCCGTTAAAAGGCAGAATTTCCAAAAATCCTTATCAGCGTCATTCTTAATTTCTAACAAATGGCCAAATATTTAATTTTCATCGAATTAGCCTTAAAACTGACGAGTTTCATACAAACTTACACCCCCTCTTCTCACACCCCTAAAGAGCGAATTTCAAAAAAAAAGCATAGCCTATATGTTAACGAGGCTAATAGCTATATAACAAAAAAAGTTTCATCACAAATCCGTCCATAGGTTTTTGCGTGAAAGCGGAGCAACAAACAGACAGACAGACAGCACAGACAGACAGATCAGACAAAAGATTGTTTTAATCATAGTTTTTTGGCTTCTATTTTGTTGTAGAAGATTGCCCCACTCTTAAGTTTCTTTAAATATCTATAATGTACAGACATGAGGTTGTAACAATTTTATTATATGTATAGATTGCAAAATTGTATAACTTCGTAGGCGCCAATCTATTAGAAATAATGTGCAACTTAAAGTAACTCACACACTTGACCAATTTCCTATTTACTTTTTTAATAGATAATGGTAACGGAAACCCTTCGTGCGCGAGTCCCCAACTCGCACTTGCGGTTTTTTAATATTCAGAATGAAGGGATTGTGTTACGAGTATCGTTCAGTAATTTATATATATATTGTTAGTTTGTATTTTTCTATGTGTAACGAAGTAAATGGCAAAATGAATAATTTCACGCTTTATAAAGCTATGCGAGCTTGCTGTTTAATTTGTTTCATAAACAAGAGGCGCGGTGCGGTGTGGCCGGGGGGGGGGGGGCTCCGGCTACGGATCGCGCGCCTCCTGTATTTGATCCACAAGCTGCTAAGAGTAGTGAACCTGCCGGCTTTTCCTTACCGCCTTCCAGTTTTAACTTATTCAAGCGAACTCAGCGGCTCGCGGCTTTGCTTACATATTGAATCGGCTTCGAGGATCGCTCTCTGATTGATATTGTAATCATCTGAGCAAGCAAAGCAACCCTTTATGCGCGGAGTCCAACTCCACTTTGCCGGTTTTTTATGTGTCACACTTGGTATTTCCATAACAAATGTAAACATGACAGATTGATACTAGATATCGAGTTTTCCTATTGCAAGTAAATATTTCTAAATGTTGTTCGCAAGCCTGGAAAGCAGAGAGCGATGAACACACGGCATGCGTTTTCGTCAAAATCTGACTCATGTTTTCTTCCGTCCAGAACTGAAAGGAAATAGTTATGTTTTTCTCTCTTAAATTATTCATAAATAGCTTCTGCCAGCGACTACGTTCTGCTTTTTGCCAGCGGACGGGTCGTCATTAATCAAATACCTTGATGATTCGAGACCGTTTTCAGATCTTATTTTTGTAAGGGAATCAACTCGGCACTTTGCCGGTATTGTAAATTAGGGATGACTGATGAGTTAATACACGTAAGTAGGCAAAGTATAATCAGAAGCTTCGAACTACTTAATGTCATATCGCCGAGTTGGCACGTATTATTGTGAGTCAAACCACAAAGATAGATATATGGTGTACGTGGATATTTGTTATAAGTAATTTTAAGAGAAATCATTTTCCGTCATACATAATTTTTGTGTAGCTTTAACATATAAGGTTTACATGCGCGGAAAGCTTAAAAAAATGGAATGTAACATTCCTCTTCCTCGTTTTCCAATAATTACCCTTCACTGCTCGGCTCCTTATTGGATTACTAGCCGTTTCCCGCGGTTTCACTCGCACCTCGTGGAATTACTTCTCCTTACCCGGAATAAAATAGCCTATGTCACTCGTGATAATGTTAGCTTTCGAATGGTGAAATAATATTTTTAAAATCGGTCCAGTAGTTTTTGAGGCCTATTCATTACATACCAAAAACGAAACAAACAAAAAGTTTTCCTCTTTATAATATTAAGTATAGATTATAATAGATGCATGCGTATGAAAAGTATAACTATAACCTGCCCAGGAGTTAGGATATTAATTGTAACCAAGTGAGCGTTAAAATCCGTCCAGTAGTTTTTTTCTATAACGGTTATACAGACAGACAGACAAAAATTTCTACGTGATTTGCATTTTTTGCATCAGTATCTGATCCCTATTCACGCCCCGATCAGTTTATTTTGGAAATATATATCTTAAGATACAAGATTGACCTCTCTACCAGAATTTATTATAGTATAATAGATTGATGTTCTGTTTTATCAATACTATATATATGCGGGTATTGTTTGGTTTGTTTGTCTGTTCATCCTTCACTCTTTTTTGAGAACATATCCATTTGTGACTCAGGATAAAACAACTATAACAATAATTTTTTTCAAGAATATTATCGTGCTATTTAATGAAGTCCTCCGCAGAGCTCCACTATAACGGGTAATCAATTGCGAAGGTAACGTAATAAGGCTCTAAGTTTTGTACTACAACTACATGTACTTCATGTGGTAATACACACTACAATGCCTTTCGATTTGCGAACATAAACAGACAATGAAGCCTGCTTCGCCTAGCGCCCCTCTGCAAGCTCGTGAACCACACTTTTTTTTTGATAAATAGTACAATGAAGGTATGGATTCGCAAGTAAGTAACCCGATCTAATGCGCACGTGAAATAACTTCTTTCAATATACATAACTTATATATTGACGCGACTGTCTAAAGTTCTTTGTAACCACAATCAGTTGTAAAGAGGGGTCCAAAATCTTTCCAAATGCCACAAATTCACTCACATAAATATATGAATGTGTTAAATTAGTTTATGCTAAGTAAGTTTTCTATATTTTCCTAGCGTGGGTGGCTGATGGTTTTAGTCTTACAATGGAAAAATTTTTATATAAAAAAGAGTCAGTATGAAGTTAACATGCTTCCTTAAGATTCTGCCACTGTTCACTCGCTTTTTTTAGCTACAGGTGTAGAAAATACAGTAGGACGACCTTGTTTTTTCTGATTTCACTGCTTATGTAATATATTTTAAAGGGATGACTTTATCATGCATATCCTGCTTTATCACCACTATTGGGGTCGGCGCAGCATATTTCTTCTTACATTCTCTTACTATTGAGGTCATCTCACAAGTAACATTATTTTAGCAAAATACACGAAAAGGGGAACAACCTATAAATTCGATCGAGAAGGACATACATAAACTTGTTCCGAATTTTAAAAATAATCAAGAAACTTGAAAGACCCTCCAAGTCACATTATCTACTCCTCCCAATTAATATACACATCATATGGATGACCACTCTAGATAATAAATACTTGAAAATACATACAAACTTGGGAATGAATTCACCAGAAGATATACAATAATATATACATACCTCAATAACAATGCTTCACGTAAAATATCAGATCGATGTGAAAAATTCTCTCAACTGGATACATCGTTACGAACGCATCAGACTTTACCTGGGGCCTGAGTCTGTTTCTTAAACTAAGCCAAACAATCAATTGTCACTACAGTGAGACCCAATTAACAACTCAAAACTATTTGGAAGCGTTATTGTTATTCTGCAAATGAATAAAATGTCTACTCGTAATGTACTGTCAGATGACAGATGACATTGCAGATGACAGACCAATGGCAATGTCAATTGGAAAACGATTGGTTTTAATAGTAACAGAATAACCGATAAGGCTAAAACTGCTATCGCCATAAATTTTCATTGATTTTCATACAGTGACACACAGTTGTAGTTAAGGAATCACCCCCTGGTCATGTATCACCGAGGCAAACATCTCGACTGGACCGAAATCAATTGTTTGGACTCGAAGAAATACGACATGGATACTCAGCTACGTGAAAAGGAAGGGAGGCGGTGTCATCGTGATAATGTCACAAAGAGGCAATTGCTTCAACCAGATCTTACGCTTCGCGTACATTAAACTTGAGTCATACACGGCGAAGCAAAATACGGACTATGGTGCAACTGTTGGTTTGTGTGTTGTGTATAGACCACGATACAAATAAGGCGACAGTTTAACTCCAAGAGTTAGGTGGGATCTGAAGATTTAATTATGGGGGCCATTCCAGCATAACAACTATATTTACGGATCATGCGCTGTAGGGATGACTATGATACTGTGCGATTTGATAGACAAGATAAATCTCCGATAACAAATATTATTTACACACTTGTGAAATTGGGCAGAATGCGGAATAAACCAGTTACAAGAATAGATAAGCGAGGGAGTGCATAACAAAATCAGTATTGATCAATATCTTTATACGTAGTGTCGAACTGTCCCGCGCTGCACAACAGCTGTTTATAAAAAAGCCTTAGCCGAGCCACTACATAACCGGTTGCGCGCAGTCGACAATACGTATTAAACAAAGCCACTCAATACAAAACCATTAGTAAATTAGATAGTGATAAGCACACAAATGAATTGATTAATATACTGGAGTGTGGCTTGGATTACGAACAACCCTAAAGAATATTTTATGTTTATCTTGGATAAAATTTTCTGAGATGTGTAAGCGAAAATGCAGTGTAAATATAAAAATTAAAACTATAAAAGACAACGTGGTGTATGGAAAGTACAGAATAGAAAAAATGTGTTGAAAAAAGAGATCATTATTAGATATTTTGGCTTAAAGATAAAAGTAATATGGCAAACAGACTATATATAATAAATACAGAAATAAAAACAAATAAACATATTAATAATGTAAAAAATAATTAACTATATGGAAGAGTAAAAGCAAATTTTATAATTCTAAAAAAAGTTTGGGCCAACTATTAATACACTTGTGGAAAAATAAATCAGATTATAGATGAAATAATTATAAAACACTTTAAATTTATTGCCAAATGTTGTATCTAATAAAATTCGCCTCTGAATTCAGAGATAATGTCAAAAATACATGCAAATTTTCAGTGTAAACACCACCTATTTTAGATGCTAATGCTATATTAATAAAATGTACTCAATCAATGAGACTGCAGAAAGGCCAAAAGAGGAGGTTGTATATTCCATTATAAAATACCTTAATGAGAGAAATGGTCCAGGTTTCGATGCATCCGTGTCAAGATTAAAATATATAAATAAAAAAAATTTACACCCGTTATAACGCACCAATTAACAGATGCATTGCCACGTCCTCGTACCCTGACAACTAAAGATTGGATATAGTAGACCTATCCATAAGAATGTTCGTACAAAGAATGTAAACAATACAGGCCCATTACTATTTTATCATGTATTGAAAGAATAATTGAGAGTATCTCGGACGAGAAATTAAAAATTACCTTACAAAAAACAATGTTATTAACTGATAAACATAGGATTCCATAAAAAACAGATAATACCCTCAAATTATTACCAACTTTATAATGGGGTCAACAAGTGCCTGAACAATCGTGAACATGTACTTGTTGTCCTCATTGACTTTAGTAAGGCTTTCGACTGTCTGGAATATAAAAGCCTATTTAATAATTAGAGCAAAATGGTATATCGGGGCCCATTCTTAGATTGGTTCAAAACTACATAAAAACCGCTACACGACGGTATGCGTTCGCGGGTTCGTTAAGTTAGCATGGTCTTAACTGATAAAGGCAGCACAAGGTTCAATTACGGGCCTACTGAAACCACTGTACGTGAACGACATGTGTAACATTTTCAACAAAAGCTCCGTGTATCAGTTTTGCTGACGAAAATGTTGATTGGCTGCGAATGAAAGATATAGTGAGGCGCAGGAGTGATGCGTGAAACTTCGAACCTCTTATGCAAAATGGGCCCATGAACGTTGGTCTTGTAATTAATTTGTATTTGTGTTTACAAAAAAAACAAGGTTAAATTCACATACACTCACCTTACCTGACAGCGTCTGTGTGCCTTCTGTCGTGCTCATAGAGCACCTGTGTCTTCACCTGACCTGTTGAAGCGTGTTAGTTGCCCTATTGGGAGCTAGTGACTCAGCATATGTACCATTGGGTCTGATAACACAGGTCTACAAAAAAAATTTTTTTTTTTGGTGCTGGCAATCCTGGTTCATGAAGGCGTCATTACTGACTGACCAAAAGTCGTTTAAACATTTTAACGGCAAAACTAGGCTGTGTTTTGTGTTAAACCTACCCACATCTGAAAAAAAAAAACACAACCATTTCTGATGTTTTACTGTACTATGCCATTTTTTCGTAATTTGGAGTAATTAATCATCATAATAATTCATTATGTCATCGTCATAAGAGAAGTTGTTTAAATAATTCAAATAACATTTTTGGATTACACACTTTGTGGTGTAGATGTGAAAAAATTAAATAAAAAACCTCTAAACGGGATTGGTAAAAAAAGGCGTTTTAAACTAATTTTAAGATCGATTTTAAGAATTTGGACTAACGCCGTGGTTCCGAAAACTGTGTGCAAATTGTGCATTGAACAATTCAAGACAGTGGTACAAATTACGTAAACCGGCACATATGAGGTTCAGTGTAACCTATGATTTGGTCAGACAAAAAAAAAACTTTGATGACTGTTCTTTTGTAGTGCAAAGGCATGGCATACATAAGAAGTAAATCACAACCTGACTTGTCAACTGCTAGAAGGTCCTTTTGCCACCTCTGCACGTACACTATGAGGTAGAACCATCAGATTCGTCGACACAGATATGATGGAAGGTGTCTTCGACTGAACAAGACAGTGATTTGAAATCAGGGGAGTCTTTAATGTCAAACTAATAATGTAAATGAGAGCTATATGTATGCTGTACATGAGCAAAAAGTGACCCCTGCACAGCATTTGCCATAATTCCTGAAAAATTTTGTGCCCATATGATGAACAAGGAGAGCGATTCACTAAGATCTAAAAGTAATGGAAGATAGGTATCAAGGTTCGCTGGGAATGAGCATATGAGGCGGGATTACTAGCGGAGTATCACATGAGATGTGAAAATACTAAAATTGTAAAAAATCCGGAAAGAAGTCCTGCTGCTAAATTACGTATATAAATTGTTTTAAAAAATCGTATACATATGTTTCAATATTTTTAACAACATATTTCGTATCTCCAAAACTACACGTAGCATTACAAAAATAAGTATGCAGTTTAATATGGTACCCTATAATAAAAAACCAGCAAAAGTTTAGCGGCACAAAAATCACTGTAGACTGTGTAATAGATAAGTAACTCCACTGGAGGCGCATCATCGATCATGTAATGTAAGTTAAGTTCAGATCTATATTAAGCAAAACTATCGATACTTAGTTAAACTGACCATACCAAAATACTTAGAAACATTGAGGTACTTGGCATTGGCTGATTCCGTAATTGATTGACGGCTAGTAGCTACGGACGAAACATACAAGACCTATATTGAAGACATTTATAAGTTACAGTTACGTATTTTAAAAACGATTGTACCCACAAAATATAAAACAACAATTCAAGATGATGACATCGGGTTTATTTAGCACTGTCAAATTAAAATGATTGATAAAGGTACGTTTTTACGCGTTATAAAGCGAAAATTGTCACAATATTAATTATATTACGTAAATATAAAGGCTAAAGTCCGTTGCGTGTTGACATACTTACCTACATTTATCATACCTAAATCTAATAATTCTACGGAACAAGGGACGTGGGAATGTATGCTGCCATCATAATTTAATGACCTGCACTGAAATCTGCAGGTTAAAATAAATGCTTAGGAACTGTCAAAAGATACTAGAAGTACTTTCTAGACTGTAGTGCGGTCTAGAGGTTAACTCCTTATGTATATATAAGGTTAGACGAAGGCACATCAAGTTGCCACAATATGTCAAAGTTTCTACAATGGATTTTTTAACTAAAATCGCAGGTGGCGGTGGATTAATATTTGGGTTGGTGAAATTTACGGACAGATTCCGTATATGTAGACCTGCTGTCGTCCTGTACAAAACTATCAACTATCTTGTATAATGTGTCCAACGAGTTTACCAGGGTGCTGAAATCCACTGTTAATATATGACCGCGACGGTTTGTGTTGGTAATGTTTTTTTGTTTGTGAATCAAAATTGTAAATCACTTGATATTTTGAATATAAAAAAAAAAAAAAAAAAAAAAGAAAAAAAAAACTGTTATGCTAATCGGATTTGCGCATGTAAGGATCCCGACCATTTATATATGAATAGCGTTTTCCGCGGTTTCAACCGCACCCGTTGGGAATTACCTTGCCGCAGTATCGCGATAAAATATAGAGCCTGAAGGTAGTATGTCTACTCCATAGATAATGTGCTTTCCGAATTGGGTTTGAAAGAATTTTTTTTTAAAATCGGTGTCCCCAGTAGTTTGTTGAAAGCCTATCATACACCAATACACAAAGTTTTCCCTCTTTATAATATTAGTATATGAAGAAGGAACGTACCACGAACTACCTATCCTCTACATAACTAGCTCAAATATCAGAATATTTTTCGTCAGCAGCATTAAAATTATCTTTAAGTGACAGATGCAACTTTTTCATAAGTTTGTATGTACTTTCTACGTATGTCTTAGACACAATGCTGATAAAGTGAAGGAAAACATCTGAAGGGAAACTGGACTAAAAGTCTGAAAAATCACCACCCGCATTGAGCAAGCGTGGTGATTAACGTCAAGTCCTTCTCAATTTGAAGAAGAGGCCTGTGCCCAGCAGTGGGGACAATAAAAAGGCTTAAAAAAAAAAAAAAAAAAAAAATACTTTGTTTTTCATACAGAATTATATAATAACAAAGTTGTTATTTGCGGTTTCACACGTTTATGTATGGGGACCCCCCTTAATATATTTTTTTTGAATTTTTTGTGGTTGTTATTATAGCGGCAACGAAATACACATTTGGAAAATTTCAGCTTTCTAGCTATCAGGTTAATGAGCATACAGCGTGGAGACAGACAGACAACGAAGTCTTATAATATGGGTCCCGTTTAACCCTTCGATTCTGTGGCGTCGACAATACCGTCGTAAACCTCTATTTTTTTTTTTTTTTTTTTTTTCTTTTTTTATATTCCACTTTCTGGGACTTCATCATACCAGAAATTAACTTCCACCAATAAATTCGCTCTTGTTAATATATTTCAAAAAAATAAACGTT
>NWSH02000006.1:4873321-4892447 GCA_002382865.2 Heliothis virescens | reverse complement strand
ATCTTGTTCCTATAAATACATATTTGGATTTTGTACAGAACTTGGTACTCATTTAGATCTCCATTCTTTTTGCGGCGAAGCCCACAACCAAGCATAGGTTTTGTATTGAACTTGGCTTTCCTTTTTTACATTTATGTTTTTGGTGGGATATAAATTTACAAAAATAATTTAAAAAAAAAATAACAAACTACATACCTACTTATATTACAATACATATATTTAATTTATTATTAGAAAAATGTTAATAAACGGATGCAATACTACCTACTACTATTGTAAGTTATGCTAAGTCCTAAGTTAAACAAATGTAATTAGATGTAAGTGCTAGCCCTCTTTGCAACGCCTGAAAAAGGCCGTTAAGCTGTACCGATATACTTAAGTAAGACCTGTAAAACCTTAACATGCAAATAAAGAATTTGATTTGATTTGATTTGATTTGAAAGTGAAATGGATTCTTTTGATATTTGACAGTTCTGTGATTTGCATCGGCACAGTCCTTCGTTGTTTATAAAAACTAGGGGTCGCAAACCGGTATACCGAATACCGAAAATACCGGGATACCGGACCAAATTCAGGTCTTACTAATACCGGTATTCATTTCACAAAAACCGGTATTTTCGGTTTTAGTAAAATAAATAGGTAACAGAAAAACACAAATAGAAAAAGTTACACGCCGTTTAATTAAAATTACATGCGGGAGCTCATCCTTCTTTTTGTGAAGTCGGTTTAAAAATACTGGTCACATCCCGATGGAACTTAACCCGGGCAACTCGATACCCTTTGGCAAGACTGGTTGTTAGACTTTCTAGCGACGCATATCCCCCAATCAGCTATCGACAATTTTGTAGCATATTGTCTCTGCCAGAATGCTTTTTTCAATTTCAACTATAAATAAATAAATTGTTTATTTCTTAATTTTGGCCCTAATTCTACAATATTTTTCTTAATCTATTTATCTATTATTTTACTTATAATAAATCTGTAGAGAGGTCAATTCTGTACATTAAATATATTTCCAAAATAACTATCAGGCCGTGATTAGGGATCGATACTGATGCCAAAAATGCAATCAGTAGAATTTTTGTCTGTCTGTCTGTCTGTATAACCGTTATATAAATAAAAACTACTGGACGGATTTTGATGAAACTTGGTACAATTATCATTTATACTCCTGAGCAGGTTATAGTATACTTTTCATCACGCTACAATCAATAGGAGCAGAGCAGTGAAGGGAAATGTTGGAAAAACGGGAGAAGTTACTCAATTTTTTAAGCTTCCGTCGCATGTGTAACCTTACACCTTTACCCTCACGACTTGGCGGCATGACCATACTGCTGGCACTTAAAACAACGGGTGACCAAAGTGAAATCTCTCACAGGGCAAGATGACCAATTAACAAACACTCGATCTTTAGTTATCAGAGCTTTGCGTATGGCTCCAATAATATAATTACAGGTCTCGGCATCTTTCTTACCTGACTTGTGGCTTATCTTAACTGATGTCAAGAAGGCTTCGAGGCTGTAATCCTGTATGTTTTCGGCCAGATTTTGGTGATAATTAAAACACCTGAAAGGACTTCCCTATCCTCCATAGATGAGGGCACTCCAGTCAATACAACTCAAGGTTTGCGTTTATGAGGCTCGTCGATTGTAAGTCCTGACTTCGTTAACTGCGCTGACTGCTTCAGTTTCTCGATGTCATCTTTCATCTCTGTACTGATAATAATGCCACCGATCTTTGTTTTGCGTGGGCCTCGTACATGAAGTTTCATTTGTTCTGGGCAGATAATTTTCTGGACAAGTGATTTTGTGTCCTCGCTTGTCTTCAATTTGTCGTTCGGATAAATTGCTACATAATTCAAAGCTATTGGCTGTATAAATTCATTTGTACCTTTTTTAACCATCTCAGCAAAGTAAGCAGGTATGTGCAGCAGGTTTTAATGTTTGGTCAATGTTTAGTTTAAGGTCCTGAATTTGTTGTGACAAATCTGATTTTTCTGCCAGAATTTGAATAGTAGAGTGGGGTCAGACAGCTCTTAACTTTAGGGACTGATACTGTACTGCCATCCATGGCTCACCTTTCGGCATAAATTAGTTATGCGTTATTTCTGCTCCATATTTAGTTTGCCATCAGCTGTAATAGAGCACACCTCATTAAGGCACTGCTCAGTCTGCGACATCCAGTTCTGAATTTCCGGCGTCGAAATGACTTCTAAGACATCGTGTCCTTGGTTCAACACCTTAGTTGATACTAATTTTCACAAACAATCGCAGCTGTAGGTACCTAACGGTACAGCTGCGAAGTAACATTATCTGCCTAGCCTTTTTCTAATTATGTTGGGGTCGGCTTCCAGTCTAACCGGATGCAACTGAGAATCAGTGTTTTATATGTAGCGACTGCCTGTCTGACGTCCACAACCCAGTTACCCGGGCAACCCGACACCCATTGGTAAGACTGGTAGTTATTAGTTAAGTAATTAAAAGTTCATGTTGTTAAATTGGACACTCTTAGTTTTTCAACAATTGCTTAAATATTGCTGGGTACCTCTGAGATTATTCAAATCTCTGTGGTAGTGTTGAGCGAGTCCGTTGTCAAGCATCATCCTTCTGCTCTTGTCCCACTTTTATCAGCGGTGGGCGCCACATGTTTAGTTCTATCTGCCGTCATCTCACAAGTGACAGCGTTACTTCTGTCACACTCGGAGCTCGCGTCGCACGTGGCACGCGGCCGGTGTGGTGCGACCGGTGCGACACTTGTCCATTTGCCACAGGAGCCGGGAGCTGCTCCTGCGCGTCACCTGTGTGGTACTCCCTGTCCCTACGACACGTAATATTTTTGCTCAAATCCAAACTGCAAAAATATGTTTGCTGCAATGTCTAAATAATGTGCTGACAAGCACTCTAAACAAACAATGAGCTACTACGGCAGGGACGACGATGACATGCGACATTTGTTACTCGGATGCCTGAAATATTACTATGTATTGAGGATCCAGCAAGATCCCAAGCCCCCCCCCCCACGCAACTTATCACGATAACTTAGCGCCGAGAGACAAACTTGTGAACCTCTATATATATAATGCATGTCGTGTCGATGTCCCGCGCTGAATCATTGATGACGACGATCGCTGAACACTTCTACTGCCAATTTAAACTTTATTTATATCAGAATAAAATCTAAGTAGAGGAGGATATACACAATACCAAACGCTTAAAACTAAGTCGGAATTGACCAAAAGTGTAAATTGAGAGAGAAGTTCTGTGGGCGGTGAGTTGAAGCGGTTCAGTCAAAGTTGTTGTGTATCGAGGGCCATCGCGTGCGGGCGAGGGCTCTCGGCGCCAGCGAACATTCTCACAGCGTACAGGCGCCGCTGTACTCCCGCGCCGCGCCCACGCCGCGCCCTGCCGACGCACGTTGGCTTAATTTTAATGAATGAACGCGCGTCGGTCAAAATGCATTCGTCCTCAAGAATTACTGAACGCATTTTGATGAAACTGCCTATGACATAGCTTGTACCTACCATCAGAATAAGACAGAGACGCACACAATAGGGTAGACGACAGGATAAAAAATAAGCAAGACCATTTAGTCCGTAATTTAGATTATTGCAAAATACACGTGGACACGTATTTTTTTTTTGTTTTAAAATCTATGGATAATAACAAAGTGAATGAGTATTAAGGTTCCGGAGTCAGAGAGGTCCTGATGTCACGCCTATGTAAAAATCGTTCATAGGCGTGACGTCACGCGCAATTTCAACCTACCTATAGTTTCCTTTGTGTTCGTTGTTAAAACCAATATCAAACGTACTTGCCTATATTAGAAGTTTATTACAACAGATTATTATTGGTTACATTTTTACAAGAACATTCATAACTGGAAAGCAAGTAAGTATTTTACTTATTTTGACATGAGTTATCATTCCTTTACCTTTTAAAAAAGGTAAAGGAATGAAAATCAAATCAAATATATTTTCATGATAGCTTAATGAATGAACGTCATTTACGTAAAGTGCTACACACACAACACTCTGTGAGGGTAGCGCGGCAGCACGGCGGCAACTCACTCGACGACGTTCGAGTGGTCTCGATGCGCGTCGCGTGCCTCGTGTGCCTCGTGTGACGCCTGAGAGACGTCATTAAACTGCGAACAACAGTAGTTTAGTTGGTGACGTCACGATTGATTGCATTCACCGGCGCATTCCGAATGCAAGTGTGCGGCGGCGCGGCTGTGATTGACATTCTTGCACAAGTGTCGGTGCGGCGCGCCGGCCGTGCTCTCGCTCGAGGGTACGTGTTTGTCGGCTCCTCCATCGCCAATTCTATTAGTTTGTAGATTGATCGTCGGAGAAAACAACACTTATTAGATTGTTTATCTCTCGCTCGTATTATCTGACAAATAATGTAATGTCTGAGTTCGTTTGCGGACGAACGTTGTCTAATTAGTTCGTTACCTCAGTTCATTCATCAAATCACACACACATACAGAGCATTAGTTCGTGGGAGATAGAACCAAACGCAATATATGTACCTACAGCACCTACCACAGTAACAGAGGTACGCATGCGAGGCGAGGCGAGGCTAGCGGCAGGAGTACGACTCGCACGACACAGGGATGTTTTCTTATACTATTGAGGGATGAGCGAGTTTCACGACTCACCTGCGACAGTTAGAGTCTGATCAACGACGAATCAATCTAATGTACGAAATCAGAAAAGTTCGCTACATTTAAATAATTCGGAAATTACTTTTGAACTATAACTTTAGAAAATATGAAAATTACCTCAAAAGTAAAACTGTGTAGTTTGAACTTGATAGCTTGAACCAACAGTTATATTTTTTATAACGGAACCCTACATTGAGCATGGCCACACACACTCTCGGCCGGTCTTGAATGTAGATCTTGTACACTTCAGAGCTGTGCTTGTAGCATTCTGTATCTTAGCTATTTGTCTTTACTAGCTTACTGATTATTATAATAAGCGATAGATCAAGGTCCTATTATATTAAACTACCGCTGTCTAAATAAAGCATGACTCGTGTGCTTGAGAAAACCGAAACAAATAATAAACAAACACTAATTACATAAAAAATGCAATTGGAAGCTGATTCCAACAAGGAAGAAGCTATGCAGATGAAAGGATATTTAAAAACGCTTCAAAGAT
Organism: Heliothis virescens; assembly: GCA_002382865.2. NCBI lineage: Eukaryota > Metazoa > Arthropoda > Insecta > Lepidoptera > Noctuidae > Heliothis > Heliothis virescens. The sequence continues at coordinate 4,887,283 of NWSH02000006.1, read as the reverse complement.
ATTGCGGGCGTGTTATGAAACATGATATTTGGTATAAATATTCCGGCTACGTTATCTGCCGCACGTGAGGTTACGTGACAAATGTACAGACAAGATTATACTGTTCGTTATTCAAAGCGTCTTCCTCGGCGCGGCTACTCGAGTGTCGCGCCGCACCGCGCCGCGCCGCACCGCACCGCACCGCACCGCGCTACACTACGACCAGACACCGAGTATCGGTTAATTAATTACACAAAATCAGACAGCAATCTTATTGAGATGTACCCACTGAATAATGTAAGTATGGATGTTTGACAGTCGCGTATTCACCGTAATTACCGTCAGTACAGCGTGTTCGCGTCAGAGCGCTCGGCGGCGACCAGCCTGTGTAGGCTTGAATCACGTACAAGTTGGAGCTCTTATACTTTTCACTTTGGCTGGTAACTTCCCCCGCGAACGCTTTGACACTCGGCACGTGGCACCTCCAAATATTTTTAGCTACGCGTATGTTGCTGGCACCGTGTCGAGTAGCGCCGGGTTACGTAATGTTACTTATTACCTATAAATGCTGTTTGCCTTTTTATATAAAGTTAAGTATGATGATGACGAGGTAGAGTTCAGTATTCCACCAACGAAACTTTATAATCAAATATGAACAGACGAACCGGTTCAAAGTGTCGCTGAATCTATTGAACGTGGCTTACCTACTATATACACATATTATTGTATGTAGTTTAGGAAGTTTTGCAGATGTCTGTTAGCTGGTAGTTGTTGTCTGCTGCGATAGCTAATGACTACAACTCCGTGAGACTCCGCAGGGAACACTCCTACTAGAATGTCGGATATAGTATAGTTGGGGCAGGTTAGTTCAACTACTGTTTGGACTCCCCCACAAATACCTCCATGTCCATCCTGTTGGGGTGAGGGGGGGTTATATGGCGCGTTTAACATTTAAGTGGATAAATCTTACAACTGCAACTTTGTTGACATAGATATTTTTGTATGCTCCAAATCTAAATTCAAATATAATATATTACAAATTATAAACAAAAATAATTGTAACAGGGATGTAGACTAATTTAATATATTCATTTAATTTAACGTAATCAATTAATTTATGTATTAATTACTCATCTTGTAATTTGCATGACATTTATTTTCTCTTTTCTTACATTTATTATACTGTTAATTTTAATTATACTTTAATTTAATTGTATTGCCATTCTAGCGGCACTCATTATTACCATATTATTATAATATTTTTGCTAATATGTGGATAATGTAGTGGGCTGCAATATTGTTTAACTATTATTAACCATTCTTGTAACATTTATATTGTAGCTGTTTATTGTCCCTTATTGAATAAAATAAAATAAAAAAAATAGCGCAGACTATATACAAGTTGCCTCGGTTGGACGGCGGCTTCACCTGCCACTTCATATATTTTTGTGGCAATAACTTGTCGCTAAAAAAATAACTTATGTATGTACTAGGACTATACAATTAATGAGTGACGCGGTGCAACGCAGTCACATCGATAACGCCAGACATTATCGTAATTAAATCAGTGCCCCCCCTCCTCGCTGTCCCCCCCTCCCGGCGTGCCGGCGGCGCGGGGCGCACGCGACTGGCGCGCGGCTGGCACTGCCCGCAGAGGCGCTAAGTGTGCACACTCGATGGAGGAGATGTGACTCCTGCGTCAGGCTCTATCGCGACAAATTTCCATAAGAATAATGGTTACGGAGGCGGGAGAGCCTGCGGCGCTGCGGGGCGCGGGGGGCGAGGGAGGGATTCGCCGATAAACTACCTTTTTATGCATTCAGGGCCATCTCGCGGCTTCAGATATTGGCTCGTAAATCAGCACGTGAACTGCGACGTGTGACGCCGCCGCCTACACAAATGAGCAGCGCGCCGCACTCGCTAATACATTTGTGAGCGGTGCGGACTGCTCACTAAATAACTAATAATACTTCAGAGTTTATGCTTCATAAGCATCATTCATAATTAAGGGTTGACTGGTAGAGAACGCCTATGGCGTTAAGTCCGCCTTTGTACATTATTATTATAATATGTGTGCAAAAAGTGTAATAAACAAAAATAATTAATAAGCGGCCACTTTACCGTTACTGGCAGCGCGGCGCGGTGCGGGGCAGTGCGGTGCGGTGCGGCACGTCTACAATAATAACAATACTCCTGGTTCGTGCCAAGTTGTTACAGAAGTGCCATAATAATCATAATCATTTATTTATTTGCTCAAACACATGTGTACATACAATAAACAATCGAATGCAAGATATTTTATTTATTTATTATCTCACCAAACAATATCATTACAGGCTTACGCCCAATGCGATAATGTGGTTTTATGATTTTAAAAATACCTAAAAATAACAAAACTAAAGAACTTAACATCTATTAAAAATTAAATAACAAAATACTAAAACAACAAAAAGCTAATCCCGTTCGTAACATAAAATAAACAACAACACCTTTGCGAATTCACTAACAGGAGCTGTGATCACATCAATTTTGATGTGATATTAAATAGGATAGAGTTCTAGACATGTTTGCCATGAACAATGGCGTGCAAATATAATTCTGTTTAACTAATATGAATCAATTCCCATTTACAGTTAACGTTATATAAATGTGTATTGTGTAAGTTTATATTACTGAGTAATAATAGTCAGTATCTAAATTAATGTATATGTTATGGACTAGGTGATTAATGTGGGCATTATTCACAATGTGCGAGCATTATGAGTAATGTCTAGCTCTATTGGGCTAAGTGATTAATTACTATCTAAACTTCATTATTTATCACATTGCACGGTCATTATTATATTGCTACATGACATTTGGGCAGTTTGATAATAAAGCCAAATTTGACGCGGTGCAGGGAGGAAAGAACGCGTGACACGGTTTGACCAATCAGAGACCGCTATTCAGCATGCGGCTCTTGCGGCGGGCACTATTGTTTGTGTTTAGTTTTGCATTGTAAGCGAATACGGACGAACGCGGATAGGTTTTAATTTCGTAACTCATTGTCCAAAAAATATATATCCTAGAACATTAGCTGAAAGTTAGGTTTTAATGACAGAAACGAATTGCTGTAAATCCGACTGCACGCAGTCTTGTCTGCCCTACCCCTAGAGTGTAATTCAAAATCGCGTAGGCGCGGAGGGGCGAGGCGGGCCGCGAGTTGAGGAGCAGGTGGTTGTAACACTCGCCACCGCGGCTGAGGCTGGCCGGCACCGCCGGCCAGCAAGCCGAAGCTGCGGTGGTGAGCGTTAAACCTATCTGCGACGATAAACTCGCGTGGGACCGCCGGAGCCCCGCAGCGCCGGAGCCGTGACAGAAATCATGCTTGCTGCAAAAAACTGAAACTTCCACAATGACAAAACAATGACGTTCCAAGCTTTACAAAATCTGACTGATTACTTAAATTGTTCAACATTTAGTTTATTTTAAGTAACAATAAAAATGAAAAATTACTGATAAAATTTGTTTGTATTACTCTGCCCAAAGGGCGATGTACAATATGTAGAATGCCCGGTCAATTACATTATTTGAATGATTATTATTAAATTGCTCTGTCAGATTGGGCATTTTTCATAATGACCGGGCATTATGTATAATGCAAAATTGATCATTTGGTCCACAACATATATAATGTCAAGGTAAATTAACAATTATAATAAAATTAACCTTATTATTTAGTCATATTATCTAATTGGCCAGTTGATTTGTTTGTTCTTTTTATGTTTACCCGCTGTAACCGCTGGGCAACACGAATGATTTCCTTCTCCTGAGAGGAAGCCATGCTGCACAGACGTGGCACCCGCGCCGCCACACTGATGTACACCAGCACGTGGTACGTCACCGCACCGACACATCGGTCGCGCCTTCCTGGATTGTTTATGCCATATTATTATTCATGGCCGGTTGACTCTAAATTTAAATAATTAATTCACACACACACATTGTGTGTCAATAATTTGCGATGCAAGCGCTATTGGTCGATATTGGATTTAAATCTAAACTGTTTCAGAAATTCAACATAATTGTGAGCATTGCATAACTACAATTTATACAATAAAGAGGAAAAAAATGTTTGTTTGCACTCTAAAGGGTCCCAAACTACTGAACGGATTAAAAAAAAACACTGTTGGAAAACTGTGAGTACGAGTAGCATAGGCTATATTTGTCCGAGTATGGGTAGTAATTCCCACGGAACGAGAGAAACCGCGGGAATAGCTAGTATTACAAATACGATACCTTCGCGATACAACACGTCACTTAGATGAAATATTTTTATCGAGTCACCGACATCCGTAGCGTGTGCGTGCTACGACGTAGCTCGTAGCACAGCTACGCTGTATCGTAGCATTTATGGCGCGTGTTATCCAGTTTATAGTGTAAGTTAGCGCGATAAGCTGCGGCGCGCATAAAATTGATTTTCAATTTAAGGAACACGCAGAGCGTGAGCTCGCACAATATCTTGCCGACGCTGCTCTACAGCAGCTGACAGCTTCTGCCCGAGTCTGGTTCACTTCCACTCTTGGACAAATTCAATGCTACACATCTATATACTATACATAATAAGAAAATCGTAAACGTAAATGTGTCTTTATATTGATAAAAATAATAAAATTCTAAACATACATCCTTTAACATCTAGAGAGTGCAAAAAATCATTAATTACTTGGCTAGAGACAAAAAATTACGATGACATTGAATTACTTTTAACAACATCTATCTGAGTGGTACACACATACACACACACACATACACACACACACTTTAAATATTATATACCTAAGAATTAGGTTACTTTTAGTTAAAAAGTGTATTTAGTTTATTTATTTTTCTTCTTTTCCGTCTAATAATAATCTACTGTGAAGAGCGAGACCTCCTAACACAGGTATGTCTATACTTAAAAGGAGGTCTCCACGTGTGTCGACATTTATTCATTTCTAAGCTAATGAAATAAAGCTTTTTATTTTATTTATTTATTTTATTGATTATTTCTTCTAAAAAATAAAGTTTTTAGTAACAATAATTTTTAGTTTTTTTTTCTGTTTGTCTGTTCGTAATGGAATTAAAAACGGCCGATTTGATAAATTCTTTCACTGTTGGGAAGCTGCACTATCTCCAGGTACTATAGGCTACATTTTATCCGGGTACAGCAAGTCGTTCCCACGGGACGCGAGTAAAACTGCGGTAGTATGTAAATGCGAAATCTCAGAAACTATAATACCTATCAACTTGATATTTGGCAGGAAGGTTCCTTATAGGGTATGAAAATGCTCTAAAAACGGAATTTACAAAAATCCTCCCCTAGAGCTGTAAAACGGGGTTGGGGGTATATATAGAGGCTCTGTGTTTTTGAAGTAATAAACATGTAATTAAGCAGATAGGTTCGCTATATATGTAGACATTACCTTAGAATGGATTTAAGGAAAATCTACCCCTGGAGGTGTATAGCGGGGGTTGGTACTTTAGGAATTCCTATGTTTTTGAAATATAAGATTTAAAATTTATGCACTATAGTTAGTGTGGAAGTGTACTATTCATGTACCTTCACAATTTAAACTCCTATTGGTGTTAAGTTCCCTCGGTATGCGGGTGAAACCGCTGGCAGAAGCTAGTTATTAATATAAGTGAAATGAAAACCAGTTTTTTACATGGAGAATAAACACGAAAGAACTCGTTATGACAAGATGGTCACCCATCCACAAACCTACCGCGCCAAGTGCTGCTTAACCATATTGATCGATCGATCTGCGCGGCTTTGACTTAGCCACGAGCTTATCTACTTACATATTTGTGCGAAGTAATGAATTGCTAGATAACTCCATTAAGGCAGTATTACTTGGTGAAACTTATAACAATAGGCTCATCATGTCCAATAACTTGAAAAGTGGTCGGCTCACTGCGGGCTGCGGGCTGCGGGGTGCGGGCTGCGGGGGGCGAGGCTATTCCAAAATTACCACAAAGATGCTGTAAAGTGCCTTAATGAAAGCACAAAAACATACAATGATATCCTAATTGACAAAAACTTCTTAATTAAATAATATTCGGCGCGCTTTACAATACTACAAGACCATTGTAAAGACGGTATTCCGTCACAAGTGAGTGCGGCACGTGCGGTCGCGAACACGCGGCGTGTCGCGCGGCGCGGGTGTCGGCGACACGCGGTTACAGCGTGCTATCGATGGCGGAGGGAAGAGGTTTTATTTGCCAAATTATTATATACTACGTCCCGCATCTAGTCTAGTATAATCTATATCCTTTACATGGGCTAGATGCGGGACGTAGTTCCATCTCTACACTATCTGTGTACTTTTCATTTAAATAGGTTCATTAGTATCAGTGTATAGCCGGACTTACAGAGTGATACCCTGCAGACATTTATAATATTAGCAAGAATCAAGAATTGAAGTCATTTATGATAACGTAGTGTATTCATTTACCGTTGCACTGACGCCGCGACAACGCGACGTCTGCGCCGCGCAGTCGCGACCGCCGCTGCTACGCTGTTGCTACGACGTAGTCATAGTTTTTTGGGATAAATATCTATGCCTACTCATAGAGGTGATGAAATTGTTTCGAATATGAATACCTTCGACGTGCGTAACAGTAAGCTTCATAGCTTCACCAAACTACGTAGTACGACTGACGCCGGTGCGTGTGTACACTTGTAATGTTAAATTATATTAGTACAAGGGTGTTGTGGGTCCTCACGACGCGACGGCTGCACATTACGTGAATGTAAATGATCGTCAACAAGCCGGTTTTAGTAAACGGCGACAATTCATACAGTCAGGAGGTGCCACAGTTTAACATAAGGCTTTTTTACTTATAGTAACAAGTTATATAAGGGTAGACATGAACGGTTCCTGTTAAGTACGGAACCCTAAACAATATCTGTAAAGCATGCGTGTCAAACGCACATGTATGTGGTGCGGCTCCGGTGCAGCGCAAGCGGTGATGCCGAGCGGGCTGCACGTGAACTCATACTTTGTTTTACATTATCATTGGGACAGTTCCACAGCTGCCTATACAAATATATAAATATTTATGCAAACATAGCAACATATATAAACACAAAGGTTTCCACAGGCGCGTGTCGCCGCGGACCAATCTCTATGTAAATGCTCAGTGTTTGTATACTTCGTGAGAGCACTTTTGAGCGATATTTAGCGAGCAAGTAATTGAGTCAGAATAGATACATGAGGTACTATGCTAGTACCTCGTGCCAGTGAAAGCGTAATAAAAAGCCAGAAAGGGTTACTTTAGTTTTGACAGTTTAAGATATAATGATTATATATTCGCACATTATAATAATTGAGACACAGTCGTGCACGGGGAGCGCGTGCGGGGCCGAGCGGGGCCGCGCGGGGCTGAGCGGGGCCGCGCGGGGCGCCGGGCACTCGCGGCCGCGCTCCTCCGACTCCGAAATAGAGCAATCGATGAGCCGAACACCGAATGGCACAAAACCGCATATCACTGCCGACGATTTGATTTGAACAAAAACTCCGCCAACAAATGAAACTAGAACATTTGTGGAGAACAATATTTGCGGTGCCTTCACATGTGTCCCTGACAGACAATTGTTTTATTCAATACCGTTCACTAGTCGCGACACACTCCCCACAAGCTGTATCACCCTCACTCTGTGTCTCATTATACTTTTAGGCTAGTATAGGCAAGGTAAATGCTAAATATACCTTTATTACGTGTTTCGTGTGTCGGTCATCCATATTTCATCGAATTTTCTGATCAAAGATATATTGTAAACTTGATAGTTATTTATTTAGAGACAGATTCTACAGATATATTATAAATATAGAAGAAGATAGATAGACGATAACTATATTTAATGTATGTAGTGTATATAAGATTAGCTTTAGTAAAAACTGTAAATATTTATAAATGTAAGTTATTTAACAAATAAATGTCGTAAGTGTATTGCGGGTTCAGTGAATATCATTTCCTTCCACAATTGAGAGAGTAGTAGTACCTAATCGAATGCGACTCGCACTTGACCATTTCTATACATCGAGTTGCCGCCAGCGGCTCGGTATTAGCGCTTTCATAGATTACTTTATTTTGAGCGTCCTCTAGGTCCGCACAAATGAAAAAGAATCTACATTGTGGAACATTACATCAGTACACGGTGGACGGTGATCTGCCTGCTCATCAAATATTAAGCGTCTCCTGTTGAAGCACCTCCAGACACACTTCATGCCCAGCTGCCCAAACAGCAACCACCGCGCTGTGAGGTGCCCTAGCGGCAGGGGGGGGGGTCCTTCATTCTGAACAATTACGTGGCACTATGGCAGGTGTAGTTGTCGAGCTCGCATCGACGGATATTCCACGCGCCTTTACTAAAGGGTGGGAGATAACGGCGCTTCTACGAGTCAGCGTCCCGAATAGCGGACGTTCCGTGCGTGCCAGCCCCGGGCTGCCAGCGTGCTGCCTCCAGCATAAAGATTTTATTACTTGGCCGCGTGCCAGCGTCAGGTATTAAGAAATGATATCACGAGGTCGGCATGTGTGTCACATGGCTTGCACATGTAGTCGCGCGCCGGTGCACCGACTCGAGCACATTCACCGACACTCAGTGATTCCAACTGCAGCTATAACAGAAGTCAGCAGGGACACGCCCAGCGACTGACGCACTAAGGCTTACCTACAAGTATTTTTTTAATATCGCAATACGCGCCTGGTTTGCTTTCAAAGTTCCGAGCGAGCGACGTAAACTCAATGCAGAAAATGAATAGCACAATCGCGCTGGACGTCTCGCGCGGCCATGTCTGATCAGCCCATTGTAGGAATTAGCATTCTGCACACAATACTCTGTAGCCGCCTCATGCAAATGTCTTACATTACAAAGTTCAGAGTCACTGGTGGTTTGTTCCAAGCCCAATGAGCTTATTATGAATCTTCTTCACCTGAGTGCAGGGAAAGCACGCGCGCCCGCACTCCCACGCATCAATACTATTTGGAAACAATTGGAATTATATACAAGTGGTTATTTCTCACGGTTTCACCCTCGAAGGAACTATTTCCCTTGTCCGAATAAAGTAGAAATATCTAGTATTTGGAGACTCGAGCTTTCTGATCATTAAATGGCCTAGTAGTTTTAGTGAATGATGGCTATTAACTTCTTGTTACCCATGTTAATTTCTACAATTTTAAAAGAAGACACACATAATCTTAATCAGTGTAAAGTAGAAAGATTATTCAGGAAAACACAAACAAAGCCTGAGGTAATAATCGTAAAGAATACAAGAACCGCAGGTTTATAAAGAATTTACGCTTTAGCTGAGCCACTTGAGGCGGCGCGCCTTACGCTACATTAAATTTGTACGCAGTGTACGCACACTCAGCGGAGCTTAGTTCAGGAGATATGATCAGACCGCGGCGAGCGCGTGCGCTTCCGTCTATCACCATTGCATTCTTATTATTTGGAAGATAAACATATCAAAAAATTTAGTTATAGAAAGTTTCAATCACATTATATTCAGTTTAACACTTTATCTGTAGTGTAAAAAAACGCTATCAAATATGTATGGCGGAGTGAGCGGCGCTGGGCCGCCGTCGCCTGTCTGACAAAGACAAACAAATATAGTCTCATGAAAACATAACTCCATTAGAGACGACGAGAGCAGCTGCCGACACTGACTGCCGACGAATAATTACAACACTCGCCGAGCTCCGGATCACTGTCAACACGAAGATATAGCCTGTCTTACTTTGGGATAATATAGCTTTTCAAAGGTAAAACAATACTTAAAATCGGTTTCAATCGGTGGTAAAAACAATCAAAATTATGAACATCTTCAAAATGGCCCAAAATTAAAAACAAATGCAAAAGAGCAAGTCGGACTAGGGGTTCCGTACTATTATTATCAAAACAGCCAAGAAATCACGCGTCTGTGAGGCAATCTCCTTGAATATTTATTGTATTTCAGTTGTAATTAACACAAACAACACATTAACACATAGTCTATGAATAATCTATCAAGGTTCATGAGATACAGCCTAGTGACAGACGGATACGGACAACGAAGTGTCACCAAGGTTCCCGTTTTTCCCTTTGAGTACGGATCCTTAAATTACTTACAGCTGGGAAAATAGCAATCAAGAGGCGGCGATAAGGTGGTGTAATGTAGGTACTTGTACCGGCACGTGAGTGACCGGGCGGCGTGTGCGTGCGGCGCACCGGCTCCGCGCGCGGCTCCGCTTGATTGACGAGCCCCCCCCCACACTCCGCGCCGCCCCCGCCCCCAAACCTCGCTCCACATAATGGCGATGTAATTTGCGCACAATAACCGTTTGATATATTATTTTTTGCTGACATTTATTAACACGAGTTTGAGTGATGGCGATGGCAAGTTCGCGGTCCGCTCCACTTCTTGTTCAGCCCTTGAATCAAATTCTGTTCAATTAAATCTATTTTTCTGAAGTTGGTTTCAATTTTTTCTATCGTAGCCTTAATGGCACAGTTTCCTATGTTTATTACGAACAATATTTTATGCAAANCATCGACGGATATTCCACGCGCCTTTACTAAAGGGTGGGAGATAACGGCGCTTCTACGAGTCAGCGTCCCGAATAGCGGACGTTCCGTGCGTGCCAGCCCCGGGCTGCCAGCGTGCTGCCTCCAGCATAAAGATTTTATTACTTGGCCGCGTGCCAGCGTCAGGTATTAAGAAATGATATCACGAGGTCGGCATGTGTGTCACATGGCTTGCACATGTAGTCGCGCGCCGGTGCACCGACTCGAGCACATTCACCGACACTCAGTGATTCCAACTGCAGCTATAACAGAAGTCAGCAGGGACACGCCCAGCGACTGACGCACTAAGGCTTACCTACAAGTATTTTTTTAATATCGCAATACGCGCCTGGTTTGCTTTCAAAGTTCCGAGCGAGCGACGTAAACTCAATGCAGAAAATGAATAGCACAATCGCGCTGGACGTCTCGCGCGGCCATGTCTGATCAGCCCATTGTAGGAATTAGCATTCTGCACACAATACTCTGTAGCCGCCTCATGCAAATGTCTTACATTACAAAGTTCAGAGTCACTGGTGGTTTGTTCCAAGCCCAATGAGCTTATTATGAATCTTCTTCACCTGAGTGCAGGGAAAGCACGCGCGCCCGCACTCCCACGCATCAATACTATTTGGAAACAATTGGAATTATATACAAGTGGTTATTTCTCACGGTTTCACCCTCGAAGGAACTATTTCCCTTGTCCGAATAAAGTAGAAATATCTAGTATTTGGAGACTCGAGCTTTCTGATCATTAAATGGCCTAGTAGTTTTAGTGAATGATGGCTATTAACTTCTTGTTACCCATGTTAATTTCTACAATTTTAAAAGAAGACACACATAATCTTAATCAGTGTAAAGTAGAAAGATTATTCAGGAAAACACAAACAAAGCCTGAGGTAATAATCGTAAAGAATACAAGAACCGCAGGTTTATAAAGAATTTACGCTTTAGCTGAGCCACTTGAGGCGGCGCGCCTTACGCTACATTAAATTTGTACGCAGTGTACGCACACTCAGCGGAGCTTAGTTCAGGAGATATGATCAGACCGCGGCGAGCGCGTGCGCTTCCGTCTATCACCATTGCATTCTTATTATTTGGAAGATAAACATATCAAAAAATTTAGTTATAGAAAGTTTCAATCACATTATATTCAGTTTAACACTTTATCTGTAGTGTAAAAAAACGCTATCAAATATGTATGGCGGAGTGAGCGGCGCTGGGCCGCCGTCGCCTGTCTGACAAAGACAAACAAATATAGTCTCATGAAAACATAACTCCATTAGAGACGACGAGAGCAGCTGCCGACACTGACTGCCGACGAATAATTACAACACTCGCCGAGCTCCGGATCACTGTCAACACGAAGATATAGCCTGTCTTACTTTGGGATAATATAGCTTTTCAAAGGTAAAACAATACTTAAAATCGGTTTCAATCGGTGGTAAAAACAATCAAAATTATGAACATCTTCAAAATGGCCCAAAATTAAAAACAAATGCAAAAGAGCAAGTCGGACTAGGGGTTCCGTACTATTATTATCAAAACAGCCAAGAAATCACGCGTCTGTGAGGCAATCTCCTTGAATATTTATTGTATTTCAGTTGTAATTAACACAAACAACACATTAACACATAGTCTATGAATAATCTATCAAGGTTCATGAGATACAGCCTAGTGACAGACGGATACGGACAACGAAGTGTCACCAAGGTTCCCGTTTTTCCCTTTGAGTACGGATCCTTAAATTACTTACAGCTGGGAAAATAGCAATCAAGAGGCGGCGATAAGGTGGTGTAATGTAGGTACTTGTACCGGCACGTGAGTGACCGGGCGGCGTGTGCGTGCGGCGCACCGGCTCCGCGCGCGGCTCCGCTTGATTGACGAGCCCCCCCCCACACTCCGCGCCGCCCCCGCCCCCAAACCTCGCTCCACATAATGGCGATGTAATTTGCGCACAATAACCGTTTGATATATTATTTTTTGCTGACATTTATTAACACGAGTTTGAGTGATGGCGATGGCAAGTTCGCGGTCCGCTCCACTTCTTGTTCAGCCCTTGAATCAAATTCTGTTCAATTAAATCTATTTTTCTGAAGTTGGTTTCAATTTTTTCTATCGTAGCCTTAATGGCACAGTTTCCTATGTTTATTACGAACAATATTTTATGCAAAACCAATTAAATCACGCTCAAGGAACATAACACTAAAACCAGCATGTTAACCAACCGGAGAGCACGTTGACGTCGGTCCGGCACCTGGTCTCACTCCGGTCTTGTCGGATTGCCGTCCTATCAGGCTATGAGAGGGAACGAGTATTATAAGAATGAAACGCATGTCACCAAGATTGTATCAAGTATATGAATGCTGGATGAAGAGGGAGATAAAGATGAAGAGAAAGGCCCGTATTACAGAACATTGCTCAAGTCGAGTTTGATCTTAAATCACTCAATCATAGTTTTAGTATAGATTCATCACTTGAGCATTGGTCTTATTTCAGAACGGTAATCAAACTACACTCAGCTGAATCGAGATTAAAATAAAGCCTCAAGCGAAGAATTCATATTGTCTATGCATCAGTCTGTTTTTGCTTACATTTTATTTTTTTGTCTATACTGCTCCGATCTTCGAAGCATTTAAATATACTTTACTGTAAAATTATTAAGAAAAATGTATAAATATGTACAAAGCGGACTCAATAAACAAATAAATTTTATTTGGGAAATAAATATCTTGAATGTGAATGATTCGCTTACAATGTAAAAATAAACACAAACAATAGCGCCTGCTGCACGAGCCTCATGCTGAATAGCGCTCTCTGATTGGTCAAACCGTGTCACACGTTCTTCCCTATCTGCACCGCGTCAAATTTAGCTTTATTATCAAATAGATTGCCCAAATGTCATGTAGCAATATAATAATGACCGTGCAATGTGAAAAATAATGAAGTTTAGATAGTAATTAATCACTTAGCCCGATAGAGCTAGACATTATTCATAATGCTCGCACATTATGAATAATGCCCACATTGTATACACGTGCCATACGATGTATTCCTTGTTAAATGTTTTGTCACCGGCGCGACCGTATCAGTTACAGTTACATCAGTTACTACCTTAGAGTATACATCTACAATAGAGTGCGTCTAACAGGGTACGTTCCGGGTGCACAGGTGTGAACATGCGCGATTCTCCTTGTCACCCTCGATTAGTGTCAAAACAGTACCTGTCACATCAAGTCACAGAGCAATATTNGTATACACGTGCCATACGATGTATTCCTTGTTAAATGTTTTGTCACCGGCGCGACCGTATCAGTTACAGTTACATCAGTTACTACCTTAGAGTATACATCTACAATAGAGTGCGTCTAACAGGGTACGTTCCGGGTGCACAGGTGTGAACATGCGCGATTCTC